>JAAVTI010000961.1:0-169270 GCA_011947335.1 Phytophthora constricta
TTCTCCAGCGCGTCCACGAACATCGCCCCTGTCTCTTCATCTAAATCCATGATATCTACACCAACATCACAGACCTCAACGTCTTGAGACTGGATCACGTCGGTCTGCGTTTCCGCATCTGAAACATCCACGCCCTGGGACACATGTTCCTGAGTTTCTTCAGGCGCTTGTTCAAGTTTGAATCGCACCTTCTTAGGCGGGGAATGACCATAGCCATCCTCTCTTCGACAACCCCAGGAACTCTGGGCAACAGGATCTTGGTCGGCCAGGGATAAGTAGGACGCTTAACACATGGTGGTTCAGGTCCCTGGAGGTCCTGAGCCAGTTTCTCAGCACGAACTCTAGCCTGGTTCGACACAGTGTTTTCATAAATGAGTTGTTGCCATTCTCGATACCGGGATGTTCCAGGTCGCACGAAACGTCCTGCTCTGGGAAAGAAGCCATATTCCACAATCCTGGCCAGCGGGGTTCTGGTGTCAATCCACAATTCTTGTCTGAGACATTCACCACTTTAACCGCGACGGGCCAGGATTTAGCAGGCATACACAATCTTCGTCACCCAGCGGTCACCTCGTCCAGCCCAGACAACCTCCCGTTGAGGGTTGGTTTGTCCATACTTTATCCGGACCACTGCACCTTGACCAGGATCCAGGTACAGGCTCTCCTGAGCCAGGACAGGTAAATCCACGCCTACATGACCTGGTACATGACTCTGTTTCAAGACAATAGTTTCTTCGTCAGGTAGCATGACCAAGCCTTCCCGAACCGCAAGTCGTATCCCCGCGGCATACATGAAATTCATCCCAAGCAACACTTCAATACCTTCACCAATATTCGCCACCAACAAATCCAGAACATAAACCACCCGAGGTCAAGAGTAATCTTAACCTGGGTTTCATGGGCAATGATCGTCGGCACACCACCTAAACCAGATATACGAACCTGGTCGGTGTTCTTGAGCACGAGTCCCAACTTACGTGCAAAGTCGAGACTTATCATACTCACAGATGCACCAGAGTCCAACAGGATACTGGTTCGCCGATTGTTCACTGCACCATGTACCAGGGCAATCCCTCGCTTACAGCCATCATCATGATCCGTCCACCACCCATATCTCTCTCCTGGTAGTAACTGGAACTCCGTGACTTCACCTGAGTCAGGTGTTTCAGGATCTTCTGTTCCAGGTAGGGGAGATAGATCAGGTATGGAGGTTGATCTTGATACACAGTAGTCATGCATTGATGGTTATCTTGGTTCTTGGTTCTCAATTCTGGACCGACATACACTAGGACACACAATTCTGGGGGCCTTAGCCCGACACGTACTGGACGGCTATCCAGCGGGCTCGCTAGTTTAACGAGTGATTTCCAGAATTGGCTTCGCCACCTAGGAGTTTATCCAGAAGATGGCTAGGCATGTCCTTGAGTGTTCCTTGTCGAGCAGCACTCTTGATGGCTTGAAGGGTTTCCAGGATTCACATTCACCGTGGTCGTGGAAACTTCCGCACATGGAACATGGGGACACCTTGCACCTATTAGTAGGGTGTCCACGTCGGTGGCAACGGTCGCAGATCAGATCACTCCAACAATTTGCTTCGGTGTGCGACCCCAGCGACGACATTTCTCACAATACTCCATGTCTTGTCTTGGACTTGAGGCTTGGTACTTACCTGGAGCACCTGCTCCAGGTGGCTGACGCCAGCCTGCACTCTCCATGGCCCGATACACTTCATCTGCAATATTTTGGCCCTGAGTCACCGACTTGTTACCTGGAGCAGGTTGATTACCTGAACCAGGTTGCGGCGAAATCCCTTTCGGCTTGGGTCTTGAAACCTTGGCCTTAAGCACCAGCTCTTCGTCTGACATGTCATCCGCAATCTCTTCTACCTCTTCAGATCCTGAGTCATCGCCGTGATCCTCGTTCTGGACATAAGCACGTCCTGTACCAGGTCGCTTCGACTTAAATCGTCCTTGGTGCGGAATATTGTCAGCTCGTGGGTCACGTCTCAGTGTACCTGGATCATGTATATCTGCAGTCCACACAGCCTTGTCCCTCTTGAGCGCACGCTCCAGGTCGTCGATGTTCTTGAACGTCATGGCCAGAAGCGATGTCTTGAGTCTAGTGTCCTTGAGCTTCTTGATGAATCTCCGTACATGGGCTTCACGTTTCTTGGACGGCGCAAGGTAGGCGATATCCGCCTTCACGGCAGCCCGATTCAGTCGATAGAAGAAGTCCAGAGAGGATTCTCCGTTCTGCATCCTGAGTGTATAATACCTCTCAGCATATGATCCAGGTGTCCGACAGTAGGCGCGCCTGAATTTTTCAGAGAGCGCTGGCCAACTGTGTCGGACCCTGGGCTTGAGCTGTCCATACCAATCTCGAATAGCGGCCGGCATTCTGCCCTTGAGTTGACGGATCTTCTGACTGTCTTCCCATGCACCTTGGCGCGTCAGGTCGACAAATCGTTCCCACCAGGCAACCCGGTCTTCCACAGGTGCATCACGCTTGAACTGCTCCAGGGCATTATAAGCGATATATGGCTTGTATGTGAACACCGTCGTGCCATCCTGGGACACTGATGACGAAACTGTCTTGGGACTATAGTCGAGACTAGAGTCACTATTGGAACCTGAGTCAGAGTCAGAGTCATCTGAGTCACTTGGATCAGGGTCTGAATCAGGCCCTGACGAATCGGTCTCTCGACGTTTGCCTCTCTTGGACGAACTCTTCCTGGAACCTGCCTTCCTCGAACTTCCCGACTTAGACGTCTTCTTGGATCCTCCCGACTGAGATGTATCAGGTACAGATGCACCTGAACCATGCACACTGTACCTGGGTAATGAGCTGTCCGCATTCTTGGGTGTAGCTTCAAATCTTACCGAAGACGATGGCTGCTCAGCCTTCACAGGCTGGGCAGAATTAGTCGCCCCCCGATAAACCTGGGCCATGACCCTGAAGAGTCGCTCGCAACTGATCACCCTGGATTCCGCTTCCATACTTAGTGTTCAACGCACCAGCAGTCCGAGACATCATACCTGGGGCTGGAACGCCACCTGAGGGGGACCCTCTCAGGGACAGATGCTCCACTAGCCATCATCACCTGAGTCGGTACCTGAGACACTGGACCAGGGACAAACGGTGAAGCTTTGGCATCCAGAGTTTGGACGACATCGATTTGAGTTCCTGGATCTCCTGACCGAGGGCCTTCTGCGCATCCAGAGCAGCTTGTCGTTCTTGGGTACGTAATAATTCCAAGTCCTGAACCTTCTTTTCATAAGCTGACAAACGCGCGTTCACTTCAGTCTGCAGTTGAGCTTGTACTTCAACTTCTCGCTGGTTCCAACGTTCTTCCTGCATCGCGAAATTCTGCGACCACTCTTGGCGCAGTGCCTCTAAGACACTTGCATCCTGGAACATGTCGGACCCTGGAACTTCCTGTTTCGGGATCGACGACTTGGTTTCCTGGAGCATACGCCTCTCGGCTTCTTGAGCCCGACGTTCTGCGTCAAGCGTGCCTGTTCCAGGTGCGCTGCATGTTCCAGGGCACTCTGAATTCGTTGTTCAGCCTCTTGACGTTCCTTCTCACGGACTTGACGCTCATGTTCTTGAGCCAGACGTTGATGTTCCTGGGCGCGAAGCATTTCTTGTTGACGCTGCTCATGCGCTCTTCCATCCTGTCCCAAGCCGCCTGTTGCTCACACATCATAGTGTGCTGTCGACTTAGGGACTTGTTGTTGTTGACGGAGGGCATTGAGCGCCACTTGAGCTGCACCTGAACCAGTCGATACTCCTGATCCTGAATGTCTTGACCTGGATGAACGTCCTGAAACAGAAGTTCGTCTTGACCGGGACGAGTGTGCCGAAGAACGAGGACCGCCCCTCGGGACACTGACATCAGCCTCTGGCTCATAACTCCCCGTTCAGGATACTCCTTGGTACGGGTCTGGAGCAGCTCCCTAGACGCAGCTTGCGTCCTGGTTCGTTGGTCCTGGACCATACCATGATCAAGTCAGAGTCATCCATGTCCTGGTCGTCTTGATCCACAGGCAACGGCACTTCAGCCGGTCGCCGAATGATCGTAAAGCCTCCACCGGTATCTCCACCTGCGAGGCCTCCAGCAGACCCATGCGTCAAGAACGCCATCCCGCTCCTGGGCATGTGCGATGCCGCACTCCGCCTAGAGACATCAACGAGGAATCCGATGAGGTGTTCATGGACAGTTGAGTACTTGAACCAGCGGACTCGTCGGATGTTCCAGATGGTCCCACCAGACTCGGAATTGTATCAGAGTATTCACCCGTCGCAATGTCCGAACTCACATGATCCTGAGAGGACACGATTCGAGAAGGCATTCCTGAGGACAGCGGGTACTCTGGTAACGAGGCCAACGAGGAGTCGATGTCTGAGGTCGAGCATGTTGTATACGCTTCGGCTCAGGTTCACCGACTGAAGACCCAGTCACACTTCTTGGGCGAATCCCCGTGATACGGAGCGTCCGCACAAATAAGTGACCAAGTAAGTCCACCTCGTGGTCCGACATCAGAATATCACCGGCTTCAGGTTCACCCTCGTTCATGTCGGCACCTGGTCCAGGTTCTTGGCTCGCAGGAACTGCTTCAAGGACCGAAATCGTCCGGAACGGGATGTTCCTGGTCGCTTCTCGCCACTCGATCAGCTCCACAGAGATGTATTCTTGGAATTCTTCGACCGCCAAATGTATCACGTCGGCACTGATCCTGGACGCACGCGTCCTGAACCAGACCGGGATGATATTATGGAACTCAAATCCAGCCTCGAACAGTAGGGTCTGGAACAGGGCCACGCACGCATTGGGAGGAAACCTTCTGGGTGGCACCATGACTGGTGTCACATCTTGAGCAGCCGTCATGAAGTGTCTTCTTGGCCTCAACTCAGAAATCCAGGCAGCTTGTTGGCTTGGCAGCATCATTTTCGCCGCCAAATACCCACTTGTTGTCAGAGCAGCGGCAACCAGGAACTGAGGTTCGGTCGAGGACGCGGCCAGTCATAAATGACGTTCGGGGGCACACGCGTCCTGCCGCAACTTGGCTCCAGCGTTCCATCTGCTCCAACATATACTGCGACACCTGCGCCTCATCCAGTCGATTGTCAACCGGGTCCCCCTGTACCAGGGGTGGCAAGACCTGATTCAGGGATCCCGCCTAATGGCGACACTCCTGTCTCAGGTCCCGGGACTATCGACGACGACGGCGCTGGTACAACAGCTCTTGACACATGCGCTGAATCCGGATCCACGACCATTAACTCTCGTTGACCTCGAACATCAGGCGAACCTTGAACATCAGTCGAAGCACCACTTGGAGTGACAACCAAGGTCGTCACTGGCGACTTCTCCTCCACTTGAACCGGCGACGCAGAATCTTGGACTCCAGTCGCCGGGGACTCAACCATATCGGCGCCCACTGACGACGCCTGGACCAGAGCATCAGAGACACTCTGATCCTGGACACGAGATGTATCAGGTCCTGGACCAGGGCTCGCAGACTTGTCGCCCTGGGACATCGCCTCCGGCGCGTCCTGGGCATCTGGTCTTGGAGCAGGTTGATCCTGAGCCGAAGCCTTCCCGACATCCTTCTTGGTGCGCCGCTTTCCCTGGACCAGTAGGCCCAGGTTCTCCGGCGTCAACCCCTGCTGACGACGCGACCGCCTTGGTACATCGCCAGCCACAGCCTTCGTAGCGCTGTTTTCTTCTTCCCCGCCATAAGAAACGTAGGAAATTAATATCAGCACCTCACAATAAATTCACTTACTTAGAACCTTGAACGGTGAAATCCAAAGCACTTCGAATCCGGGCACGCGCACCAGCTGAGGCGAGGCGGTGAAACCTTGATCGCCCTAGGTTGTATAGTGCAGGTGTCCTTCTGACCCAAAGTCGCGGGACGATGCCTGGCCTGGCAAAACGCTGACTCTCAGAAGTACCCCTGGAACAGTTGTTCCAGGGTGGCGTGTGCTCCTTGTGTCAATCCCCTTGAGGTTCGTTTACCTTCGCGGCTTCCACCCACCTGTTCCAGGTTAGTTCGGTGAGAAATATACGAGTGAGGTTAGTGCTGACATCCCTTTCCTGGGTTACCTGTGTCAGGGAAGGTTAATAACCACCAACCAAATATAAAATCAAATAAAACGATATGCAAGTCTCTTATTGTTTGTTCAATGCCCAGAGACACGGGCAGAAAGTGCCAAGCGCAATTGAGCGTTCGGTCCTAGGGCGCTCGGCAAATGTCCCTAGGCGCTCAGACGTATTTAATACGCGCACCACCCCTTTGAAGCAGGGGAACTTTTCGAGTCACAACCTGGTACAGTTCCTTCGCACAGTAGTCCGTCGATCGCAATGATCCTGGGTAACGACTACAGACAGTCGCCCAAAACCTGTAATATGAAATGGCACACCGCCTAGACAATGTGAGCCAACTAGGATATGAAATACGTGGCTCACCCCAGGAACACCGCCCCTGGTCCCCACGTAATTTGGACTTGAGAGAGCGGAGCCCCAACGACGACTAGTCCTTAGCCGGCGTGCCTCTTACTGCTTGCAATTAACCCGGGTGTCCTGCGTATTCTTAACGTCAGGCACACTTATCCATGCCACTTGCGCGCTTGAGGGAAAAACAGACTCTGATTGAATATAAACTTATGCTATCTGGTGGTGGGTACACAAACACTTCGCTGACTTTGACTTGATTTCAGTATGGGGTCCAACGCAGAGACTCAGCAACCTTGCGTTTCCTTGGATTTCATGTTCGCCGGGGATCGGCGACCTTGCGTCTCTTCGGATGTCATGCCTCTTCAGGCAAATCATGAAAAGATTCCTGGCGACCCTTCCCAGGGACCATGTTCCTGGTAGTTGACGTCCTTGGTACAGTTGACTTGGAACATCCGACCTGATACAGTTGACTTGGAACATATGACTTGGTACATTGGCCTTGAGATATTCGACTTGGTACAGTTGACTTGGGACATCTCACCTGGTACAGTTGACTTGGAACATACGACCTGGTACAGTTGACTTTGGTTTCTTGAACAATACCCTGGTAGTTGATGCTCCAGGGAAAGACTCCTCACGAACCGTCACTCTCATTTCTTTCCTGATTCATGGGTACACACCCACTAAATTCCTGGCTCGGCCAATCACAAACCAAGAATGTCCGACCAGGTGGGACAGGGGAAAACTCCGAATCACCTCGTGTCAGTTTGGCGGCAACCCCTCACTTGGATCGCCCTGAGCATCCATTGGCGCAGCCTTCTCGCCGCATGGAATCGTCGTATCCGGCGAACTGGCCGTTCTAGACGTAGCCGGAGCGTTTTGGTGAGCCATCTTGCGGATCCATGCTCAGCGCCTCTGAATCCAATAAGTCCTCACACGCAGCACGTCCTTGATCTACAGCCGCAGCAAATGCCTCCTGAACGGCAGTCTGCACAGCTCTGTTGAAGGCGCGGGAGCGTGGTGGAGCGTCAAATCTCCTGAAGCGAGTGTCAACGACCGCAGCTTTCGCCACAGCCCTTGGCCTTCGTTTACGCGAGCTCCAAAGCGATCCTTAACCCGCTTTACCATCATCGTAAGCTGGATGATCTCACCAGTGTCAACCTCGATTGGATAGCCCCCGCCCTCCGTGGCATCGATGCTCAGGACTACTGATTCTCTGTAGCCACGACGATCGCCCGTGACGAAAGCGAGTGAGAATTACGCGATCGTGTCGCCAGCGCGCAGCGTCTCGGGAGGAAGCTGATACTTGCTCAGTGGTGCCATAGAGTCGCTGCTGCTTCTGGATGCGCGAACGGAGGGTGCTGTTCTGGGTGGGGCCCGTCGTCAGGAGGATTTTGATCGGGAGGAAGCTTGCGACGCCACCAAACCGCTACATTCAGCTCACCTTCGAAAACCTCCGATTCGTGCTGCCCGCTCCTGAATGCGGACTAGGTGTGGGCTAGGTGAACGAGCGGCGAGGCTTGTCTGGCAGAAAGGGCGCACGTTTTCTCGGATCACGACGTGTATCCACGTCCAGCCCTGTTTGTGCGTTGAATCAGAAAAAGAGCGGCGTGCACAGGCATGCCGTTCTATATGTGCTGCCACCACATCGTGATGTCGTCGCATACGTTATTTGTGGTGACCCATTTTTGGTGTGTGAATCTGGACTTTAAGGTAATACTTACGCGTTATCCCGTTCCGCGTAGCAATATTAATACCAGGAAAAGATTCCAATTTAAATAGCTTCAAAGCGAGCAATCATTTCAAGCCCACCAAAAAATCTTAAATTTGAATTTTGATGGGGTCGGGTCCAAACCACCTGAATTGGTAGTCAGGTACCGGTAGCCTGATTACCAACTAGAAGTCATTTTTCAATTCCTGTCGACTTCGTCGACTGGCACACGGTACAGACAATCCTCTTCTTAGTAGTATCCCATTTAGTGATACCCTCTAGTTAGTGCGGTTTGACGCCTCTCCCGATGACCGTTGGTATACAAACCAAGTCAAAATTTCTAGATTGTGCCAAAAACCTCGCATATCACTAACTAGAGGTGCTTAACTATTGAATTCGGCCATTCCGTGAAGCACGTCCGAAGAAATCAACCAAGGACAGTTGCTGTTTACGCCCTCAGTTTCTGCCTAACTCCTCTCTAAACGCACTCGGCATCGATCGGAAGCCTCTCACTGCCGCGGATGACATGCCCAAAGCATCAGTGTAAATAAAAAGCTTTGCCATCCACTACAGTCGCTCCTGTAGTTCCTCGTCAGTAAGGTTTGCGACGGTCCCCACCGTATCAGCCATCTCTTGCATGTCTTCCTCCTACTCGCTACTACACTCAAGGCTGTCCTTCTAAGCCTCAGCTGAAATCACAGCCTGAAAATGAAGGCACGGAAGCTGGAACGGCTTCTGAGCCCAGCGGGCAAGATGGCTTTGACTGGCAGAGGGTATGTCGTCCTTTGACGACAAATCTACAGCCACTGGGCATTGGTGAGCCTGATGCGGGTGCTGGATGGCTTGGTGGGCGATGGCATCGTGTGAGCTTCAGAAATGAGCTTCGACCAGTAAGCTGAACCACGATGTCGCCTCACCAATGTCAAATGTACCTCTTATATGGACAGTTCTTGATAGTGATACCTCTTGCTAGTGAAAAATAGCCTCCTCCCGAGGCTATCACTAAGAAAGAGGATTGTCGCAAACCGGTAAATATTTCTTAAAAGATAGACATGTCATTTCTATCTTGTATTTCTATTCCATTCTCAGACCCCCTTCACATCCAGAATTCAACCGAGTTGACGACGATGCCGGCGTATCACTCGACGTTCAACGAGCTGCAGGCGCAGGAGGCGTGCGGCTGCGCCATCCTGCCCATCAAGACACGCGCCCGGGGCCCGGCGCCGCCCGCGCCCGAGGGCCAGGAAGACATCGTGGACGAGGTGCTGACGCTCTTCCGCGCCAACGTTTTGTTCACCAACTTCGAGCTCAAGGGCAACGCCGACCGCGTCCTCATCTACGGGACGCTGTTCGTCCACCTGTGTCTCAAGAAGTTAGACAAATGCACCAACAAGGCGGACGGTGCGTCCTCCCGAGAACGCAGCGCCAATAGAGTTACCCGCTAACTAGTAGATTCTTCTTTGTGGACGATGGTAGCCACGCGCATCTTGCAGCAGACGGCGGTGGACAGTTTTGCAATCCCCGGGGACTCGAGTTTTCCACTGGGAGGACTCGTGCGCGCGCCCTCAAGCGCCAACGAAGCAGGTACGAGGGATGAAAAGTCGGAGTCTTTTGTGCTTAAAGGGCTCGAGACGTTGACGTGTGGTTTGTGCTGTCTGGTAGAAACGATCCGCGGGTTCTTCAAGCAGCTGCGTGAGGCCATCGCCTTCCGTCTCGTGGACGAGGTCTTCCCCAACGGAGAGAAGAGCAAGTGGTGGATGTTCTTCGCCAAGCGAAAATTCATGAACAAGGAGCTGGTGCGTTAAGAGTCTGCGGACGGATCGCGAGCACGAGAAGAACTCGTGCGATCGACTTACCTGCTCAATTTTTGCCTTCCCTCACAATAATTACAGAAACGATAACGCGCTGGGGAGGTATTGGGCGTACGGCGTACAACATCCCAGTGTAACTCTCTGCTAAAAGGATGAACAAGGAACTAACTCACTCCCATGTCACGATGTTGGAGTGCGTTTAACTGGGTCAGGGATGTTAGTCACCACGTATATATGAATGCGTCTCTCTCCGTGTCGTCGCCCTACCACTTGTCTACACGACACGACTGCGCTCACGCAAAGATCGCCGCCATCTCGAGAAGCCTGTGTCCAGCAGGACGTAGTTCTCGAGCCACGAGCTCGCCGGCGCGACCTGCTGCAGCTGCACGATGTACTGGTGCGTGGGCTTGTTCAGGTGGGCGCTGACCGCAATCAAGTTCACGAGCGTGTCCTCGTTCGTGGCGTCCTTCTGCAGGGCCTCGAGCAGCAGTCTCTCCGCCTCGACGTAGTTCTTGAGCGCCATGAAGGCCGCCGCGGCGCCGTTCAGCAGCAGCGGCGTGGCGCCGAACCTGTCCGCGAGCTCCTGGAAGTGCAGCGTGGCCTCGTCGGCCTTGTCCCCGCCCTGCAGCGTGTACGTCCATGCCTGCGCCAGCTGCGTGAGCGTCGAGTCTTCCTCGATCCTCTTCATGTCCTGCACCGTCTTGAGCGCCAGGTCGGCGCGGTCCATCTGCAGATACAAATGCACAATGTACAGCTTGTGCTCCAGCGAGCCGCCGCGCGAGAGCGCCGACAGCGCGTCCGAGCTTCCCTTCGCGAGCGAAGATCTGGCCCGCGACCAGCAGCAGCTGCGCGTTCTCGCCGCTCGTGGGGTCGGCCAGCCACTCCTGGAGCGTGAGCGCCACCATCTCGGCGTCGCTCTGGCCGCTCAGGTACGTGGCCCAGAGCTTCACGGCGCTGAGCGCGATGGGCGTGTTGCCGGCGTCCGGTATGCTCTGCAGCACGAGCGGCACGTGGCCCAGCGCGAGCTGCGCGCGGAACACGTACACGTCGCGCTCGTGGCGCAGCGTTTCGCTTAGGTGGGACAGCAGCGCGCCTCGGACAGCGCGTTCTCGAAGTTGCCCACCCACAGCTGGTTCTTGAGCGTGAACAGCTCGTCCGGCTCGGCCATCGTGGCTTGGATAGTGTTTGCTTTGACGTAAAAATGGTAATTGGGAATTGGATCGATTGCCACGTAGGGGTGGTACCACAAAGGGGTACGAAGATCCGGTATCCGACTTCGCTGTCGATAGGATAATATTAATAATTCTCACTCTATCAACGTCACTTGACTGGTTGCTCGTCACGCTGCTAGATGGCGTACTCCTCCAGAAATTCTAAATACTATCAGCACTCAAGTGTGTATCTGGATCGGGGTTGGGAAGTACAACTGAGTGCTGCTCTGGTGTTCTACAGAGAGATTATAATATATTATCGACATCGGAGCTGCGGGTGATAGAAAAGCTGTGGAGCTGTGATTTTGAAAAATGCATCATCATTCCGAATATTTACTGGACAACATTGGTGTCTACAGTAGAGTCAAGCAATGCTTTCATTACTCTCCATTACCACAACTCGTTTTTGCCACCTGAACTCAAAGGCCGAACAACATGGATTGCAACGTTACTAAGAGCTAAAGGCACATCACGTCGCCACCTTACGTGTATCGAGAGCTTGTAACGACTCACGTTTTAGTACTTCAACACTGACCACCTTCACTTTGGAGAACCCCAAAAGGTCCTGCTGATGCGTCATTTTCGCCGACTTCGTATGCTGCTGCATGGAAATTTGGACGACGTCAAATGCTCAAACGCCTCCATATCTGAAAATCGAGTGACTCAACTGAGTGGTCAGTTTCCTTCATACCCGCGTGTCCATACATTCTCACTCACCAGTCTTCGAAAGTCACGAAGGACTGTTGAGTTGGCGGATTCATTGGTGACACAGGCTTTCTCCGTCAGTTTGCTATGGAAAAGGTTAAGCTGTGGTGTGCTGTATACGATGAAGGGACTGTATTTTCCGTCGAGGTCGCGAGCGATGCAAAGGTAGAAGCGCTGCGGAATGCTATTGTGAAGAAGAAGAAGGACGTAAACAATCTCTTCAAAGTTAATCCAGCCGAATTGAAGCTCTACCTGGCGCGGAAAGACGGCGCGTGGCTAAAGGATGACGATCGTCTGGATGCCATTTTACAACACGGGTCTTACAAGCAGTTCATGCAAATGGGCCCGACGTGGAAGCTCAGCAAGAAGGAGTTATTCGGGGACAATTTCGACCCGGAAGAGAAAACGATTCACGTCTTGGTGGAAGTGCCTCGTTCGAAGGCGCCGATGCCGCCACTGACGGTCTTATCTAACTTGGAGGCATTTGCTGAGGACTGCAAGTCATATCCGGACTGGGCGGTTGACGAGATTCACAAAATCCCCGCAATTTGGGAGTTCATGAGGCCTTGGGCGGGTGCTCCTCGACAGGGAAAATCTTTTGGCGACTGGAGGACCAACAACTGGTGTCAATGTTGGTGAAGTGTTGGTTTAAGGAGTCTACCTCCGGCCTCGTCAATAATCGTGCAGACCACAAGTGTATCGTCCTGGGCTCACCAGGCATCGGTAAGTCAACGATCTTGTGTGTGATGGCCTTTTATCTCGTCCTGGTGCGTAAGAAGAACGTGCTGGTATATCGACGATTATGAAAAGCACACTTTGCCTCCTGTACCTTGGCTACGAAGGCGACACAGTCGTACAAACGTCGATGGAGTGTGGAATCCAAGAGGCACAACAAGTTTACAAAAGCATTGTTCAAGCCAAGGGAGGCAAAGCAAACGTGTGGCTGCTGCTGGTTGGCTTCGTCTACCGTGAGATTCCGGGAGAGTTGGAGACGTTTAAAATGCTGGCGACGTCGCAGCGAGCATTTTATCATCTCAAGCTCGTGAAGATGCCCACTGCGTTTTGCTTTCGAGTTGGCTACGGAAGGATCTGATGACACTGGGTGAGAAAGTTTACAAATTTGGTGAAGAAGATATGAACGAACGCTTTTACTATTCTGGTGGGAGCGTTCGGGAGTTCACTCGAAGTGATGTGGGAGATATTCAAGCATCAGTTGCCGATGCTTGTGATAAATTTGAAAATCCAAGTCAGCCCTATCGTTTGTGCCGGATGTTAATTGTAAGGACTGAAAGTGGAGAAAAAGAATCGGACGAGAGTATTTTCCTGGCACTTAAGAATCGCGAGCATTGGCAGCAAGCTATTGACTCAGAATACGCCGTTCGAATCCTGTCGACTTGTCTTCGAGCAGAAGCACTGGGTCGAATGTATAGCTGGGCGGCTTTGGGTGCTGGGTACAACTCGCTTGCCGGCTCCTTGTTCGAAGTTTTCGTGCACAGTCTCGCTCGTGAAAAAGACTGGGGCTATTCGTATCAGACTACAACAAGAATGAGAATGGACAGTCAAACGAGGAAACGAGTTATGATTTTAAGTTAATGGCGTTGCGTACCAGCGTATCAACGTACAGTGCCATTAAGAAAGAGAAGTACGAAGCATGCCTCAAGGCGTGGAGAGATGACCCAAACTTGACGTACTGGAGTCCTGAATGCCGCGAATTACCAAATATTGACAGTATTGCCAAGCTCACACATGCGGATGGGAAGAAAAGCGTGGTAGCGTACCTTCAGATTACCATCGCTGGAAAGCTTTGCATTGATGCCAAACGGCTTCAAGAAATGAACGACATTTTCTTCCCAGACGAGGTGAAGAGCGCTGGGGATACCGATCTTCCAATGTACATCGCTCTATGTCCAAATAAAGACGCGTGCAAAAACATAGTTCTTGAGACGAGCCGAGACGTTGAAGACGCGCAGAAAATATGCCGAGTGTGCGTGGGTTGCTGTTCCACTCCACTAACGTCGGCTGGTTCGATGAATAATGTGCCTCGGAATGAGAAGCGTCAGCCTCCGTCACACGACACGCGCAGCAAAGCCAAGCAGCAGCGGACGGATGAGGCGGAGAAGAAGGGCGAATAAGTGGAATTGGTTTGGACTAGTGGATGGAGTGGATGGTGTATTAACGTCTACGGCGGGTTGATGACTGAATCACGGTGCGCAACTACACGATGTTGCATCCTTCGTACACCACATTCCAATTATCTTCTTTTCGTCTTCATAAACCCCAGCTCGTAGGAATCGTGTGCACCGCCGAACACTTGTTGTTTGCTCTTTTTAATATTATCGGATTGACCCGTCCCCGTAGTCTACCTTCCTTAGTCCATGCATACTGAGCTGTTCATTTAAAATGCATGCAGTCTTTGAGGCGGTTGTATTGATATGCGTAGCGTCTTATCACCCGTTGCGATCGCCTTTTCATTCCGCTGGAATACACTCTGGTTGTTATCAGAACTATATAATATAAAGCCTGGAAAGGAGAGACGATCACCAGGTCGATAATGTCCGCATTGACGTGGCCAGTTCGCAGTGCATGATCCACCCTATGATAGGGTTTTGCACCGCAGCACTTCCATCCCTAGTTCCATGCCTTCAACATGCTCGATCTACCTTTTGGAACACACGTGTCATGCGACAACGGAGGACGCTGATCAAAGTCTTTGATGGACCAAGTTATCGTTTTGATAGGCATGAGCGTCAGAAATGCTAGTTGAAGTGAATTGACCGATCTCGATTTTTCATGGGGTTTGAATAATAAGCTGCACCACCATCAATAAGTGCCGTCAATTCCATTCACTCAGCGTTGTCTTAGGCTGTTGAACGCCTTTTCCTCAACTGCACTGTCCCGTCAGTTGCAAAAGTCCCAGAAGAATATCGATGGCCAAGGTCAAGCTGCGGTGCGGAATGTACCGCCAAGGGAGCGTCTTCTCCGTCGAGATCGAAAGAGATGCAGAGGTCGAAGCGCTGCAGGAAGCCGTCGCTCGGGTCTTGAATTCCGAGAAGCAACCACACCAGGTGAAGCTCTACCTGGCACGGAAATACAGCGCATGGCTCAAAGATGACGATGGTCTAGATGCAATTTTGCAAGGCGAGCCTGACGAGCAGTTCATGCAAATGGGTCCAACGTGGAAGCTCAGCAAGAAGGAGTTGTTCGGGGACAACTTCGACCCCGAAAAGGAAACGATTCACGTCTTGGTGGACGTTCCATCAGCGGAGGTGTCGATGGAGAAGCTATTAGGTGAGCTCAAATGGAATGAGCCAAATCCGCTGTGCAGAGGTCGGGACGATTCTGGCCATATCAAGGAACGTCTAAACTCGCGACCAATTTGAAGACTCATCTTGTCGAGCATTACGATACCTGGCGAGAAGGCCTGGAGGATAAGCAGAATCACGCCCTTTTCTTAGTTCTGAGTGGACTTGGGACGGGAAAATCACGCATGCTCGATGAAATGAAAGGTTTGTTGTGCGAAGCCGCAACACAATCAGGGCGACCAGACATTCGGACACGAGTGGGGAATGCCTATGTGTTTCACATCAGCTTCGAGAACGACACTGCCACAACCGGAGCATTACTTGTCCCGAAAATCCCTGAATTTGACATCAGCTACCGGATGCTCTACCAACTCGCAAAAGAAAGAAGAGGATGGGGCCAATTTGTGGCTCGCTTGATAGCATCGTGTTCTTCCCTTCATCTATACATTGCAACAGTGATTGAAATGCTGGCAAAGCTGGAAAAGATTGACAATGTCAAGGATATGACGGTGATCTTGTGTGTGGATGGTCTCCAGAAGCTGCATAACGATGCTACTAAGCCACGCAACTTCTATGGCCTGCTGTCTGCTGTTTGCTCCTTTCTGAACGGGTCAAGAGCTTTTGCTGTCTGTGTGTGTGCTTCAACAACTGGGATGCCTGTTCATCAAGATCTACGACACTTTCATCAGAAGCGTGTGTCGTTACTTCCTCCGGTATTGTGGGCAAACAATCTTGCCACGAAAGACAAGATTTGAGAAGCAGTTGGTGGACGACATGGGAGGCCATGGTCGAGCGCTGGAAGTGTTGGAGAACGTGTTTTCTTACTACAGAGGTGGTGGTTTGGACAATTTTGATCCAGCTGATGTTGTGGATCGTGTGTGTAATGAGCTTCGAACAAAATATAGTGACATGCTCAATGGTCCTTGGTTTGCAGACCGTGCCAAATGCCAGGAAGTACTGGGCGCAATCCTCTCTCGCAGTTTCTATGGTCTAACAAACACAATTGCCGGTACTACAGTGGATGAGCTGCAAAGCTTTGGTTTGTTTCGGCTAAGTCGTGAGGGATCCCTAGAGTGCACTTTTATTCTTCTTCAGATGCTGATGCGGAAACATCTACAGGAAATTGGTGACTCAAACAACTTCTACGAGCATCTCACGGGGTCTGTGTTGGCATGGCAGCCCTTTGAGACTTTGGTGGCGTCATTCCGTGGAGTAAAATCCATGGTGTACGCGGGTACCTCAGTTGCGTTGTCAGCATTTCACTCTGGAGCTCGGTTTGGTCCGATTGAGTGGATTACCATCCGCGAACGAAGCCCTCGCAAAGTGGTGCAGTCTACACGCCAATTAAAATCAGCATCCGGCTCCGACTCGAACGATGATTTCATCGACTTTTCCGACATGACAACGATTGTCATCAACAGTACCAGCGCTTCGACTGCTGACATAGTTACTCGGGTCCAACTAGTGGTTAATGATGTGGAAGTTCATTGCAACGAAGTTACTCAATGCAAATTGCTGCGGCGAGGTCAGATCATGGATCAGACTACATACGATGTCATAAAGACAAAGCTGTCGACGACACCGATGTTTTCTTGCTCATTACGACAGCCGCAGTGGACGAAGAGTTGATTCTCCCTCAACGATGTGGAATCGTCTCAAAAGACGAGTTTGACCAATACTTTGGACCATTTGCAAGCCGGGCATACCGGAGTCTTCTGGAGCCACCGAATATTAACGCTGCTTCGTTTTTCGAGCTACAACGGATTAAATGGAGTGGGAAGCAAGACTGCCGAAAACATAATCAAGCAGCGGGGCCTGAAACGATTTGCAAACGTTGAGGACGCATTGAGTCGAATCCACTCGAACAAGAAGCTCAAGGCTACGAATGCGAAGGTCCTGAGTGCACTGTATTACGATGGTGAGGGGGGACAAACTGAATCGTCGCCGTAGTCAAGGACGCAGTACATCGCGAAAACTTTGCTTGGAAAAGCGAGAGATTCGGATGGCACTTGACTGAGTAACGCTTACTGACAGCAAATTTTCGAGTTCGCACGTACCTGTTCTCAACTACTCTGCATGACGATGAAAAGAGCAAGATGCATTTGAAAGCGAGCTTCCTCTTTTTTTCTCGGCTATCTGTGTGCGTTAGCAACAAAGGTGTTATCGCCATTCGGAAGGGATTGTAGCAAAGGCTCGCGGTGACATGCGCTTCCGGTCGGTAAAGCAGTAGCGGCGGGGGTAGCAAGCCTCGAGATATCACATGCTTATCTAACAAACACCAGATCTTGGAGCATGACGCGCGGTCCAAACCCTCGTTGTGATTCTTTGGTTCCATTAGATAATTACCATCACAGCTACGATTCTCGATCGCCAAGTACTGTAAAAGCTGCTGGGTTTGCATGACCCAGTCCTTCTACCTAGAAATGAGGTTGAGCACGGAATTATGTTCTCCATCGAGGTGGATCTCAAAAGCCATCGTGATGAAGAAAACATGCCAAAAACAATCGCTATACTGACCCAGCCACGTTGACGCCGTATTTGGCACAGAAGGGCGGCGAGTGGGTTAAGGATGAAAACAATCTAGATGTTTTGTTTGTTCGAGGAGAAACTGACGAGATCTCCAAGACGCTGGACGAATCGTAGTTGCTGGACGACGAGGAGGGACTTGATAGAAGATTCAACAGGCCACTGCTGCTGAGGCCTCAACAGCAGTGGCTTTCTAATCGGGTGAAGACGCATTGCACAAGACTCTTATGAGAGGGTATGGAGGATGCATCGACAGTGGGCTGTTATACTCGCGTGGAAATAGCTGATGCAGTCACAGTCGTCGAAGTCTCGCCAGGAAAAATAGTTCATTTAGGTGGATCATAGAGCATGGAGTGCGGCGGGTAATGCCCGGATTCAATCGGGGCAGAAAAAAGTTGACCAAACTCGATAACATGGCGAAGGAATTCTTTAGTGCTATCGTAGCAACCACTGCATTTGTCTAACTTAGTCGAATTCGAGGATGACCTTGCAGCGAAGAAATACTGCGAGATCTGACGCGAGCTGGATATGATACTTGGGTGTTGAGTCGAAAATCAAACTGAATGCATGAGTAAGAGAAACACACCGGCTTTAGCTCTTAGTAACGCTGCAATCCTTGTTGTTCGGCCTTTCAGTTCATGTGGCAAGAACGAGTTGTATTGCAAATGAAAGATTTTCCAACAACATTTTTGATATGCTTGATTCTTGTGAAGATCTGCGAAAGCTGTTCGGCCCAAGTTACTCGTCGGTATTAGTATTGGTGGATTGATCTCTGCTATGGCTTGCGCTTCGCCGTCGATAATAAATTTCAAGCACGCGACATGGCCTGCCGTCGATGCAGCTGAATGTTACTCTATTAGAGACCCTCACTTGATCTCAGCACACCAAAGATCACGAATCTCTTCTCACTGATAAAGCCCGACGGTACTTTGTCCAGCTGCAATTTGCAACAAAATTTGAAATTGCAGATGCTGACATTTCATTTCAACGCAATGAGGGGCTGCTGTCGTACGATGAATTCCACTGGTTTGAGAACCAAGAGCATCGCTTGTAACAGTAACGACCCGTTCCAAGCGTTGTTAACGTACGATGCAAACAGCATCTCGTTGAACGAATTTATGTGTGCAATTCAGGAGATCAAGCTCGATCGGCTTTTCGACGACGCAACTATAGCCAAAATCGCCAAGCATTTGACCAGGACACTGTAGGCTAGTAAACCTCCAACGTGGATTCGGGATCAACGGCATACACGCCCTTATACCGGTCGAAGAGTCCCCGCAGAGCGCTCACGTACTGTTCATGATATCGCCTCACCTCGTCTTTCGTCGGATGCTCGATACGCGGCAACACCAATGGGTTGCCAACGACAGTGATGAGGTCTACGTCAGTTCTGGGCAAGTAGAAGCACTCCGGGCGCCCAAAGAAGAGCACACCAGGGAGCTTGAACTCGTTCAGCTTCAGTCGGAGCTTCAGCAGGTAAGGAAACGTGTGGTACGCGTACTCCTCGCCGAACGTGTACACTGGGTGCACCTTATACCCATGCTGAAGCGCCAGCTTGATGAATCCAAAGCGATTCTTAATGTACACGCGGTGCTTTCCGCGCTGATACAGCGTAGCCTCTTCAAAGCCGCCGGGCAGCAAGCAGACGTTCTGACCCGTGCGCAGCACCTTCCGGAAAGACGCCTTTGCGACGCTCGTGAAGTCCATCCAGTTGACCAAGTCGCGCATGATCGGGAACCAGAACAAACTGTCCGCGACGAGCCAGCGACAGTCTGCTCGCTCAAAGCCCATATGATGCACGCCGCCAAAAGACCACCCACAGGAGAGCACTCCGTGCGGGTGGAAGGCGAACATGGAGTTGTCATTCGGTGGGATGAATGGCGTCGTGTCGTTCTCCACGACAGCCTTGCTCGCAGCTGCAGCTAAATCTGCACCTCCCTCATGTGCAGCCTCTTGCAGTTTCTTCTCGGCCTCCTCGCGCTCTTCAAAGACCGTGACGTTGAGGCGGAAGTATGGGGAGTGCAGGAACACGTAGCGCATGAACCGCCGCATGAACGGCCACTGGTGGCGCGACGGCCTTGTGACATAGTGGTAGCCTTCGTACACTGCCGTGATGCTCAGATGGAGCTGCACCACGCGCGGGAGCGGCGTCTCGCCCTGCGTCCAAAGGTATCGCGCCACGCTGAAGAGCGACAGCGCCCAGAGCGCCACGACGCCAGCGACACCCACCACCCACACGCTGCAGATGATCCACAGCAGCAGCACACGCTTCACTCGCCCCCGAACGGTCTTGAGCTCCGGCCGAGCGTCGTTGTCCCGCCACGCCGCCGTCCGGCCACAAGCCACATTACTCCTGCGCATTGTTGCCCTTTTTCGGAAATGGGTTCCCAAGAAGGAAGGTTGATGGGCGTATAGACAGGTCCTGTCGTCATCAAAATCGAACCTAACCAAGTACTTGAAGTAGGTACGAATATCGGACATTGTCGAGTAAGTGCGGTACGTTACCTCCGTACCGCCTTTCTGGTACGGAAGAATCCAGCCAGAAGACGTCAGCCCCATAGTCAATCCAAGTCAACGCCTCTTGGAAAAATGGAGCGTGCTGATCCTCGCCGCCCGGCGTCGCTGCAGCAGCTCAGCTCGCTGGTCACGGGGCGCCGCTACCTGCTGCTGACGACCGCGGCCACCGCCATCGCCGCGGCGAGCGCCGCGCAGCGTGTGTACGAGCTGCCGGCGGCCTCGTCTCTGACCGCCAATGCGCTGCGCTTCGTCTCGGAGCTCATGAACTCGCGCATCAGCGCCGTGGTGCGTGCCCAATTGTGTACCCAAAATGAAAGTTGCCCAAAACACCACGTTGAACTGATTTGACCCATTTCTGATTCAGATCATGCTCCACTTTTTCCTGGTAGTCATGTACCATGTCTTCTTGCTGCTGGCACACGCGGTGCTGGGCACGCCCCGCCCCGTGGAGCTGCAGCAAACCAAAGAGACGCTCGTCCCGTTTGTGCTGCTGCGCTGCCAGCTGCTGGTCAGCACCATGCAGCCAGCGGCGCACGAGCGCACGGAGCTGGGGCTGCTGGTCGTGTGGCTCGCCGCGCTGTCGGTGCTGCGCGCGCTGCTGGCGCTCACCCAGGCGCGCTTTCACCACCTGCTGACGAGACCGTTGACGCAGCTGAGAGATCTGCAGCGCCTCGGAGCAGTGCTGGGAGCAGTCGTCGTGCTGAACATCGCGCTGGCGGCGACGTGCTCGAGCGTCGCGCTGTTCTCGGACAGGATCGTGCACGTGCCGTGGTTCGAAGCGTCGCTGCTGCTACTCAAGACGCTGGAGCTCGGAGTGCAGGTCGGCTTTCAGGCGCTCGACGTCAGTGCCGCGACGTTTGCAGACGATGAGGACGCGGGGCCGGGCTACTCGGAGAACAGCGAGTTCCACTTGCTGCTGCTGCAGACGGTGCTGAGCGGATGCTACTTGGTGCAGTTGGTGCTGTACTACTTGTATGTCATCAGCGTGGACCAATTCCGAGTGAGCTTGTTTGACCTCATCCTGATCCTCAACGTGAAGAACGCCACGGTGAGGCTGCTGGAGAAGATCAAGCATGTGAAGCTTTACCATCAGGTGGTGCTGGACCTGGACCACCTCTTCCCGGACGCCTCGCCGGAGGAGCTTGAGGATGTGGCTGACGACGTGTGCGCGATCTGTCTGAAGCCCATGCACACGCAGGCCAAAAAGCTGCGCTGCGGACACCTGTTCCACCGACTCTGTCTACGCCAGTGTTTGCAGAAGGCGTCGGTGAGTGATGCCCTCGCGGGACTTGACCCGCTCACGCGTATGGCCAACGGTCTGGGGATGGAAGGCCCGTTGCCACCTGGAGTGGGTATTCCTGGTAGCACGCCTACGGGCCCCACGTCGTTGCGCTGTCCGATATGCCGGAAACAAGTGTGCGGCGGAAAGGGTGACGAACCTGCGCCTAGCCACCACGAAGATCACCACTATCGCCAACCTGAAGCGGAAGACCCCCAGGGAGGCCAGCAGCAGCCGCCTGCTAACTTGAATCCTAACAATGCGCAGGGTGAACAACAAGTACCTGCGCAGGCGGTCGTACCTGCAGATGCTGCAGCTCCCGTGGAAGCTCCAGAGGAAGTGCTTCGCTTTAGTAGTACGTCTCTACTGTCACTCTTAGTTGATGGATGCTCTAGATGTACTGACGCGTGCTTTATGCGGTTGTGCAGCGGCGTTCCTGTCTCGGTGGGTGCCTTTCCCGAACTTTTCATTCGAAATAGTTCGGCATCGCGGCCGTGATCGCAATTTCGAAGTGACGCAGGAGATGCTACAGCAGATCTGTGAGGTGTTTCCTCAATATACGCTGGAAGAACTGCACGCTGATCTTACGCGTACACGGTCGGTGGATAGAACGATGGAGCGTATTCTGAATGGACGGCTGGACGAGCAGCGGCTTGCGATGGAGCAGCATGACGCTGACCGCGCAGACATGGCTGCAACCGGTGTTCTAGGAGATGCCGTTATTGATCTGGGTGAAGATTTTCGCTGGAGCCTCTCAACGTTGATGTCGGCACTTTGGAACCCTCCTCCGGCTCCAGCACCGGCCGCGGCGCCAACATCGGGCGTTGCAGCGGGTGAAGCACCTCGTCAAAATGCTGAAGCCAGTGAAGCCAATACATTTCCTGCCGTGGACGAGACTCAACCACAGGACCGTCGTGAAATCGGTACGGAGCCGCTGCTACATCGACTGGAGCGCTGGCGAGGTCAACGCCCTACTTAACTTGAATACCTCGTAGCGTATCGAGATTCATTTGCTATTTTATTCTCAATGTAAATGTTTGTTATTAGTTGTCAATGCTCCGCATCATAAGCCTCATTCACGCTTCCTCCAGCATTAACTTCTTGAGTCTGTTCGCGATCTCCGCAGAGTCTTCGGTTCCCGAATCGAGCACCACACCTGTGAACTCTTTGACTTCTAGTTCCTGGGTTTTAGCGCGACTGAAATGCATCGGCACATTTCGAATGTATGTTCTCAGCACGGTGCCAACTTCCGACGTGTCTGTCGAACGAGTGGCCACACAGCAACCAGTTTCATCGGCGTGCATGCCAGTGAACATTCCTTCGCCCTCTGTAAGAGCTCGCCAGACGATCACATGGCGGTTGACTTCTTTAAAGCGCCGGCAAACAGAGCGCTGCAGGACCGATACGACTCTACCGGACTTGAGGCGGGTCGTAATCCGAAACTTCATCGCGGCGGTGTTCTCCGGGTCCTCGAGTTCGAAGACCTGACGAGCTTCCTGCCGATGGACCATTTGCGCTACCTGCCAGGCAAATTGGCAAGTCCTCTCGAAGTCGAACGGTATCACGCGTTTGTCCATGAACTGGTAATACCCAGTCTTGCCATCTTCTGTCCATTTCTGTTGGGAATCGTCGCTGCCCTCTTTCGTGGCGTCTAGACCACACGCTTGCAGTATGTCGTCCACCTGGCCGTAAAGCGCGTCTAACTCGTGAATATACGCCAAGTAGATCTCTGCATCTGAAGGCTCGAGTCGCATCCGCTTGTGTTGATAAGCCGCCTCTCCGAGGTCCCCTCAACCAAGTCCACCTCGCTCGATAGGCGGTCGCGCACAAACTGGTCCATGTCCTGGATCATGGCAGCTCGGGCGTCAATGGCTGCTAGCAGTCGACGCTGCTGCGCCTCCGCACTCAGTCGCGCTTGCAGTTGCCGCTGCGCGATCGCCTTCCACGCTGACGACGCCACCTGGTCTTCCACCTCCTTGGGCTTCTCCAGTTGCGTCAACGTCGACGCCAGCTCCCCCACTTGCTGCTTCAAACTCTCGCGCTCCACTTTTTGTCGCTCTCGATATGCACTTCGTCTCTTCCGGTCGTTCGCCTTTTTCAACTCGCGCTTGGTGGCAGCGTCGACATTGGTCTGCGACTTCTTTCTGCCTCTTGAAACTGGACGAGGCTTGGCAGCAGCGCCGTCCACACGTTCCGAGGCGTCAGGCCTCGAGTCTGCCGAGTCGCTCCGGTCGTCGTCGCCGGTTTGCAATGCCTCGATCGAGGCGAGAGACGGCAGATCGCACGACGCCAAGAAGTCCTCGACCTCCGCGAGGAACGAGCCGTCTGCCATTGCCGTCGGGCGCTTCTTGAGGACTGAGATGGTGAGAGCAGCGGAGACGGTTGACGAACGCACGGGAATGTTGGTACAACAGCAGCAGATGTTGATGGTGGATCGGTATGAACTATCAATGCTAGCTCAGGCTGAGCTGCTCAGCTACAGTATCAAGATGGCGAAAAGGAATGAGGATGAATGCTCAGTAGATTTCCAGGGTGGCCTCTGGGTCGACGGCGTAGACTGCCTTGTACTTGTCGAAGAGTGTTCGCAGCTCGTGGACGTACTGGTGGTGACCCTTCTGGACGTCCTCCTTGGTCGGATGCTCGATACGTGGCAGCTCGATCGCCTTGCGACGACTGTGATGAGGTCCACGTCGGTGCAAGGCAGATAGAAGCAGTGCGGAAGACCGTAGAAGAGCACGCCAGGGAGTTTGAACTCGTTGAGTTTGAGACGGAGCTGCAGCAGGAAGGGGAAGGTGTGGTACGTGTACTCCTCGCCGAACGTGTACACCGGATGCACCTTGTAGCCGTGCTGCAGGGCCAGCTTGATGAACCCGAAGCGTTTCTTGAGGTAGACGCGGTGCGCGCCTCGCTGGTAGAGCGTGGCCTCCTCAAAGCCGCCAGGGATCAAACACACGTTTTGACCCGTGGCCATGAACTTGTGGAAGGTCGACTTGGCCACGCAGCTGAAGTCCATCCAGTTGAGCAGGTCGCGCATGACCGGGAACCAGAAGAGGTTCTCAGCCACGAGCCAGCGACAGTCGGCCTGCTCAAAGCTCAGGTGGTGCGCTCCGTTGAAGGCCCATCCGCTGGAGAGGACGCCGTGAGGGTGGAAGGCGAACATTGCTCTATCATCAGGCTTCACGTATGGAGACAGGTCGTTCTCTTCGATGGTCTTGGAAGCAACCGCCTTGTCCAACTCGGTGGCATCCCTGGCAGCCTCATCCCCCGCTGACTTCCCTAGCTGCTTTGCCGTCTCACGCTCGTCGAAGACCGTAGCGTTGAGTCGGAAGTACGGGTAATGGCCGAATCCATAGCGCAGCAGCCAGCGCACGAACGGCCACTGGTGCAGCGAAGGCCGAGTCACGTAGTGATAGCTTTCATGTAAGGCGATCAGGCCCAGGAAGAGCTGCACCACAAGTGACAAGGGCGTCCCGTTCCAGACCCATCGAACCACGCTGAGAAGCGAAAGGGCCCACAAGGCAGCGAACACCCCGAGTCCGACGACCCAAAGCCCGTACAAGACGAGAAGATGAAGACGCCGCAGGACGCGGCCTTGAAGCGTGATAAGGTGCGGCTGAACGTCGTTGTTGGGCCAAGCAGGAGTGCGACCGCAGGCCGTATTTGTCAGCTCTCCGTCGATCTCCTTCATCGCCCTCATCGTGTCGAATCGAGGAATGCAACCAAACTCAAGCCGAAAAGAATTCGGAGCGATCCAAACCTGCCTTCGTGCTGCGTGGGACTGCAGAAGTTGATGTCGCCGGCTCCACAGATATACACCGTGGCGCTTGGACGGTCAGGATCGCGTGAGTCGGATGGCATCAAAATCAAGTCGTGCAACACTAGTGACGAAATGTCAGACGCTTCAACATGGCTAATCGCGTCGATTACATCGATGTGTGGTGGAGCTAAGACCACTGCGACTCGACCTCCGTAAGAATCGATCATTTCTCATTTTGCACCGACATGTTCACACACTGTATGCCGTTGAGCTAGCAGATAATCTTGTTGGACTGATTGTGCGTGGAATCGTCCACTTGGCGCCTACGATACCCAAAAGTCTTGAATGGGACTACAACCCCGAATACGTGGGCCAAAACGTTCCGGTGAGCATGAAATCGCTTCGATGTGCGTGAAAATTACCAGGCACGCTGTTGCTCTATTCTGACAAATCTGAACCTGGCCTGCTGTCGACACGAAGAGTCGAGCGCAGTTTGCGTAGAGAATGTCGACAAACCACCAAGAAAGTGAAACACAACAATCGACTGAGCAGAAATATCATAGTAGCTTGCAAACACTTGAAAGGTATATTCATCGCTTGCCGAGATCGACTGTCTAGTAGAGTTCCAACCTGGCATCTGGGTCGACAGCGTACACGCCCTTGTACTTGTTGAAAAGGTTTTGCAGCACCTGCACGTACTGGTCGTGGTATTTTTTGACATCCTCTCTGGTGGGGTTTTCAATGTGCGGCAGAACCAGTGGTTTCCCGACAACCGTGATGAGATCGACATCCGTTCGAGGAAGGTAGCAGCAATTCAAACGTCCGAAGAAGACCGCACCAGGCAGTTTGAACTCGTTCAGCTTGAGACGAAGCTTCAAAATCCACGGGAAGGCATGGTACGCGTACTCCTCGCCAAACGTGTACGCCGGGTGCACCTTGTAGCCGTATTGCAGCGCCATCTTGATGAACCCGAAGCGCCTTCTGATGTAAACGCGGTGCTTGCCACGTCTGTAGATCGTGGCTTCCTCAAAGCCGCCCGGGATTAAACTAACGTTCTGCCCCGACAGCATGATGCGCTTGAGGCTGTCCTTGGCGACACTATCGAAGTCCATCCAGTTGAGAACATCGCGCAGAATGGGGAACCAAAAGAGGTTATCCGCCACAAGCCAGCGGCAGTCAGCGCGCGAAAAGCTCATGTTGTGTGCACCATTGATAGCGAAGCCGTTGGAGAGCACACCGTGCGGGTGGAAGGCGAACATGGATTTGCCATTCGGTGAGATGAATGGCATCGTGTCGTTCTCCACGACAGCTCGGCTCGCAGCTGACGCCGAATTTGCACTTCCTTCGTGTGCGGCATCTTGCAGATTCTTCTCGGCTTCCTGGCGCTCTTCAAAGATAGTGACATTGAGGCGGAAGTATGGGTAGTGCAGGAACACATAGCGCATCAACCGCCGCATGAACGGCCACTCGTGCAGCGAGTTACGCGTCAAGAAGTGATAGCTCTCGTACATCCCAACGAAACCGAGGAAGAGCTGCACCGCAAACGGGATCGGAGTGGCCTCGGCTTCTGCAACAGCAGTCCAGAGCCATCTCGCCGCACAGAAGAACGACAAGAGCCACATGCCAACGCAGAAGCCCATGCCAACGACCCAGAGTCCATACAAGACCCAGAGCTGCAGGTGGCGCAGCAGGCGTCCTTGCAGCGTCGCCAGCTCCGACCGCGCGTTGTTGTCGGGCCAGGTCGGCGTGCGTCCGCAGGCCGCGTGCTTCAGTCCGCCCTCCACTGTCTTCATCTCGCCGCTAAGTTCCAGAGTGACGCTGTCCATCGTGTCAAACGAGGCGAGGCGCAGTCCAGAGCCAGCGCATTAAATCCTTGTCGCCGCGCAGGGCATTTGTCATGGAGCTTCACCCGGTGATGAAACAGTCCGGATAGAGACAAGCCGATCGCGTGGGTTTGTAGCGTCGGATTGCGTGGAGCTCCGCTCGAGATGACGTTGCACGCCTTGAAGGCGTTCAGGTCCACTTCAACATGCCTCGTCGGGTTCTGCAGCCCTTTGAACGAGCGTCCGGTCGGGCGATATCGGAGACCAAGCTCAAGTCACAAGTGACGCCCATCAAATCCGGCGCCGCCGATCCGGTAGCTTCAATGTGGCGCCTGCAATGCCAACTGGGTGATGAGAGTGGCGTCGAGCGAGGTCTTGAAGAGCTGCGGCGTCCGTGCAGAAGTCAACGATCTCGTCAAAGTCGAAAGCACTTGATGCCGTTCACGCCGTGCCCGCTCGTGACGCTCGGCGACGCCCTGCTGGGGCACCTTGCGCGCGCCTTCGTGCTGCTCTGCTCGTACCTGGTGCCGTCCGTCGCCAAGAGCATCAGCTGGGACTATAACGACCAGGAGATGGGGCCGATCGTGCCGGTGAGCACTCAGGAAGGAGATCGATCGTGCATGCTGTTGTTATTGCTAGTGCTAGTGCTTGGTGCAGTTTGTAGCGTCTAGTCGGCTTTACTGACCCAATCGCGTTGCTTGCTAGGAGTGGAGCGAGCCAGACACCGACGGAGTCAACTGGACGCGTCGTCGCGCCGAGTTCGCGTAGGAAAAGCTTCCAACAGCCATCATGACGTCGCTCCAGAGCCTGCAATTCCAGTGTCGATGCCCCCACTCGTGTCAACTTACTGAATCCAAGTCATCACCTCTTCTTTTTCGTTAATGAGTTAAAACGTATTTCATCCAATCCATTCTCTTCTTCAAACACCTCAAACCGCATTCCGCATTCTGGACAGGCGCGCGCACTCTCGGCGGCCATGGCCCCGTCTCCCGCGCGCTTCCAGGCGCGTCCACACGACTCCAGAGGCCAGACCCGCCCCTTATTTCCAGCGCAAGACGCTCCTAATTCTTACGATACCCAAGACGGGGCCAGATCCGCTCCTGGTGCGCTGCTGGAGCGCCTCGAAGCCGTCGACAGAGAGGCCGCTCGCCGCAAATTCGCCTTCTACGGCCGCCAGAACGCGCATGTGGACCAGATTCGCGACGAAGAAGATGGAGAAGAGGAAGGCGTGACGTTGCAGAGCGCGCTGCTGCTGGTGGAGAACGGGGAGCTGGTTACAAGGCTGGACGACGTCTCGTACCTTCTGGATGGGCTGCTGGAGCCTGGAGGGACACAGAGAGGCACGGCAGCCCAGGCCAAAGCTGTGCTGGACCTCACGAGGCTGCTACAAGATGAGCAGGTCCAGCAGGCCGTTGCACTGGGGCAGAGACGCATCCAGAGCAGGATCGGAGAAGTGCTGAGGACCAGGCTGGGGGAAGAGGACGGGGATGGAGTGGAGATATATCGACTCTCGCTGGCTGTGCTGGCGTACTTTATGTCGCTGAGTGGAGACGGCGATGAGTATTTTAATGAGAAGGCGCTGGACGCTCTGGTGCGAGCGCTGAAGAGAGAGAACAGCTGTGAAGAGAAGTCGGAGAAGGTTGAGAGAGATGCTGGCGCTGAGAAGAATGATGGATTGCAACAGCTAGTGCGGCTGAGAAAGATGTGTTTGAAGCGCAAGCAAACGAAAGTGGCGTCGTGCAAGGCACAGCTGGATTGTGCTGTTACGGGAACAGGTGATTCACGTGACTCGTTTGCATTGGAAGGAAACCGATCACCGGAACCGGAGACTGTGACAGACTATTCGAGTGTGGCGAACACCACGATGACGGACGAGTTGTGGCGGATGCAGCTGGATAAGCTTTTGTGTGGCCACGAGACGTTCTTCGTAGAGGGAAGCTGCAAGTTTCTACTTCAGAAATGCTGTGGTCAACACTGTTTAACTTGCTAAAGGTGGAAAACTCTTCATTAAGATCGCTTTCGGTTGAGAGTGTGGTTCAGTGCTATCAACAGCGCCGACAATCAAGCTCAGGGAATAGTGAAGGTGACGCATTTCGGCGAATCTGCGCACGAAAGCGACAACTCGTGCGGAATGGTGGTGTCAACATCCTTGTGCATGGCCTAGCCAATCAACTCAATACTCTCAAAGTGATATTGCCTTCATCATTGGCAAAACCAGTTTCATTCAAATGCGCACGCTCGCTTCTGCATGCGAATGCGCTTCTATCGGTCCTGGACCAGGTTAGTTTTCTGACTGTGGATGTTCAGCAATACCTATCAAGACAACGAGTGCTTTTCTCGCTGGTGCTGGAATTTATAATGTTGCTGAGCGATTTGAGTTGGGGTAAACAGGCACAGAAAAGGTGGGAGTCTGAATCCGCCTACCTCACGTTGGCGGTGGAGGTCCTAGTAACGTCTTTGCGCGTGCTGATTAATTTAACCCACCACAATGTGGAAGCAGCTAGGCATATGTATGCCTTGGGCGGGATGAGACTTCTTGCCAACGCTTTTTCCCATTTAAGGAATTTGATGGGTACTCTTTCGGCGTTGGAGAAGGGCTCACAAATACCACTAGTGTTTGACAAATGGGAGTTCGATGCGTGCTTGCTGCTTCTGAGCGCGATGGTCAATAGCGTCGAGTTCAGCGATATAAACCGTGACGCGTTGGCCACGGTGGCTGTGTCATTGAGAGTTGCTTACAAACACGATGCCGTTGGTATACAGACGGAGAGAACGGAGATTCGTGCTTGTGAGTTGTTGACGCAGTTTTTCTTGTGAAGGTGAAGTCGTATGTTCATCTCATAGACTCACAGGAATCCCGAGGTACATATGAATCGGTGTCGATTGAAGAAGAAAATGATGATTGGAATCCAGAGGATGTAATTCTTGGAGGGTGCGCATCATTGTTACTCGGCTATCTGATGAAAGGGTCTTCAACCAACAGTACAAGTATTTTGAAGTACTTCCCCGACAGCTCGTCGAGACTCTTGTTGCGCGCGCTGGGTGTGTTCGTGGCTTTTCACTCGCAGATTGGTGCACTGACTCCTGAGGTCATCAAATCCGTGCTCCGCATTGAAACAGTGTTTAAGTCTTTTCTCCGCGACGATGCCAACATAGAGCACTCGGATGTATTGATGTCAGTCGCTGCAGATAGGCCACTTGAGTCTCGATCGCCTGTTGCGCAAATGGAGCACAAGCAAAACCACGTGTCTACAATTGGCGGGGTGCGCTCAATGTCGATTGCGGAGTCCAATGGAGACAAGGGAAAAAATCGCCACGGTTTGTCGCCTCTACCCATACGCAGCCGTTGCGAGATGTCTGTTCCAATATCGACGAGTCGGATAGTGAAAAACATCGCAGCCCCAAGCATAACTCTCAGGAAAAGAAGCTAGGAGGGAGTTTACAGACTCACATGGTTCCTGGAATGAGTACTCCAGTCCGCAGTTCACTGCGAAGCCCAGTCAGGAGAAGAACTCCAGAGAAGTCAGCGATTAACACGCCTTCATCATCGCGAAAAAGCCCCCGCCGTGGTAAAGAGCATCGCTAACAGCGGTGCAGCCCGACGGCACTCTGGCTTCGCCAGTCGTGGCACGACTGTTGAAACGTACCCGGCAACTTGTAGATGAGTTTGATGCCGAATTCGCCTGCCGATCTGGTTCTGTCGTGGACCGAGATACCGGTGTTGAGCGCAGGAGACTGGCACCAACGATTCTCCCTGTGTCGTACTCACAATGGATGTGACTTGTCGTCATAATGGTAGCGATGGTCTAGATCTTTCACAAGACGGTATCGCAGAAGATGACAATACTATCCCCGAAAAGAAATACAATACCAACAGTGATACACTTGAGCACTTAACGCTCAAGCGGAGAAGGAAGATTCAGCACCGCACCAAGATTGACACACAAGATGCAGTGAGTCAGCTTTCTTTATTCGAGTTTCCAGCCGAGGATACGCCACCATCTACTCCTTTGCGCCAGCCGAAGAGTAGCCCATTGCTGCAGACGCCAACAAGGACTGGCTGTTCTGCTGCCGTGACAGATCGAACGCTTTCTGCCAATCTGACGCCAAAAACGAAGCCCCCAACAACACCATTGCGCACGAAAGGATCATCTGTCGTGCTGCGAACTCCAACAAAGAATGGTCGGTCTCCTATCACGAGCCAGTCACCGATGTCAGCGAGCCCACACAGACGCAGAACGAAAGTCGTTCGGACCCTCCCATCTGCCCGTGCTAGTTCTGTGTTCGACTTCATGGACTAGAAGGAATGATGTGATCAATCCAACAAAAACAAAAACACCGAGCTGCTACGAAGACTCACAGACGTGCAAGTTAACACGCGAGTCAAGCTACCCATTTTTGCCCGTAAAACCACACTCGTACCAGGTCAAGTGGTTTTACGAAAAGAAAAACAAATCGATATTATGACGAAATCCCTATTTGTCGTGCACGTACGTACCTGAGTTGTTGTCTGCACCATGAGAGGCGTGCTAACAACGAACGAATGGAGGTCGATTAGCCCTTTCGTGCTAAACAGGTGCATTTTGCGCATGCTGATTTCACAAAAATGATGAGAAATGACCCCTCAAAAGAAGCATTTGGCTTCCTTTTGCGATTTCGAGCGATTTCAACATACCGTGTTTTGGATTTGAGGTTTCTTAACCCCTGGTTCCCAACGTCGTTACATACGACATTCCTAAAATCGAATGTCGTAAGTTACGACATTGGTGAGGCCTATATGAGACTGCGGCAGACAAAAAAATGCTAGTTAACCATTAATTCAAACGGGAATGGCGCACACCGTTGAAAAGAGGAGCATCTCACTAAACACAAAATTTCATTCAGCCATTCTCAAAAAAGCTCTCGTAAAAATCTGCCTCCGATTCGCGGAGCCAAACGCAAATTTTTTATTGGCCAGCTTAACGTAACTTTTCGCTGCGAATCGATTGCGACTATTCCGAGTCGCTGATTCGCAGTCCTTGCCTTTCAAAATTGACGGAATCCACATCTGTTTTCAAAATTCTCTGGATATTTATTATCCAGAGTTTTAGGTGGGATCACTGACACTCGCCAAACTTGTTTAAACGCATATTGCAGTACATTTCGTAATTTAACGAAACCTGACTCTCTATTGCGGTCGGGAAATCGAATACCTGTCTCACTTCTTATCGCAAATTAGTGAATGTTGACCCATCCGGACTCTAACAACCTTCATTCGACCTCACAATAGGCCACATTCGTACAGCATTCATGTAACATGAGAACACTAATTGACTTAGTAGACTTCTGCCGCGGTGCCTGAGCGCAACGAGCAGGGCAAACTTGCAGTATTATTGAAGATTGCACACCGGGCAAACACAATTTGAGTGGAGTTTAATACTTCAACCCTGCGAGCATTTTGTCGTGAATCGGAAGCGGTCTTCCATCTTTTCCATAAGACGGACACGAAAGATGCTAGAGGAGACATCGGTCGCTGGTGCAGCTACTTGGATCGAGGCTCCTGCTGCTCGCACTTCAGCTGTGTAGCTGCTTTAAAGTGTGACCATTTCCGGAAAATGTTTTTGACTCAGCTTTGCGGGCGCGCTTTCTGCCTCGTTTGGGTTATTTCTCTTCTGCAGCTTCTTGCTCTTGGGTTTCGTCACCTTGCTTGGTCTGCTGCTCGACTCCCTTCGATTCCACGTTCTCGTCTGCCGCTTTCTTAGCTGCAGCAACACGAAGCTGGTGCCTTTTTTTTTTAGCGTTTTCCTTGCGCTTCTCGGCTCGCGCTTTCTTGATTGCCTTTGCCTCCAGTTCCCCTTCCTTATTTGGGGGTGCGTACAATGGATCGTTGACAAACTCGTCCGGAACGTAGGGGCGGACTTTACTGTAGAGCTGCTGGGTCTTTTCCGCGTTTGGAGGCGGTTTTGGCATATCTTTAAGGTCGCTAGTGAGCAACACGCGGACGCGCATGCCGTTCGTGACAATGCCGTCGTATTTACGGCGTACGTCTTGTATAACTTGACTTGTATCTGGGCCCTTCTTGCACGTCACTGTGCGCGGCTTCTCCTCTTCCATCGCAAAATATCTGAAACTTATGCACGTCCTTCAGGTCTTTGTATGCGTCCTTGACTATGTGGCGATACTCCTTGAATATGTCGTTTTGATCTGGAATGTGGACCAGCGCCGAGGTAGCTGAAGCGTCGTTAATTGCCTCTAAGAGCTGGTCTGTAGTCCAGATATCGAGTTTACCAATGTGCTTGCGGACGTTTCCGAAGCCGCGGTCCACGGCATTCTTAGTATGACCCTTGACAAAACAATTGAGGTCAATGGCCTCTAGATCACCAATGTGCGTCAGTGCCAGCACATTTTCACCACGTAATTGTTCTTGTTCTGCCCTCACAGTTGTCGGCGTAGATAGTCAGACGTCGGTACCCAGCTGGCATGACAATGCGCCGAATGAAGTGGTGCAACAGGGAGTTCACCTCATCTGCGCCTTTGCCGGCGGTAGTCTCACTATAGACGTAGTTGTACAGGATGCCCATGTTAGCGTAGTAAATGCCAAACATGTTGACCGTTAGCGACAGTGGCTGCGCAGACATCGGCAGCGACGGGATGGACGCCGGTGTTTCGGGACCCCGGGAGAAGTACGAGGAACGGCGTCAGCGACTTCAGGGGCAGTGTCAGGAGAGCGTACGGTATGTCGGGTTCCGTGCCAATGTACGACCCCGCGTACGCATCCGCGGCTCTGGCATCGACGCACCGTGCCGGCAGTCGCAGTGGCTCCACCTCCATCAACAGGGGTATGCCGGGGCAGCAGCACCAGTGACGGTAACGGGCCGACAGGCAGCCGCAAGGACGAGCTCTGCGGGAGGACGCACGCCGGGGAATCCGCCAGGATATCCCCCAGGCTATCCATCAGAAAACGCACCTGGGCATCAAGGGAACGTGCCAACAGGAACGCGCCGACAGGAAACACACCAGGGTATCCACCAGGGTATCCGCAGGGGCCAGTGCCGTGGTACCCACAGGGATACGCCACCATGGCACCCGCATTAGCACCAGCACCGTACCGCCGACACAAGAAATTGAATGTGCCGAAATTCAAGGGGCGTGATAGCACAGTGTCGGTAACAGCGTGGTTGAAGGCACTACAAGCCGAAGTGCGGAACCAGGCAACCTGCGCCAGGGTGACCTGGACAGAGCATGAGCTCTTCATGGCAGCGACTACGCTGCTGGAAGGTGAAGCACTGGAGTGGTACAGCACGATCGACAACGAGTTGTTACCAGAGGAGGAGACCATCGACAATCTTGCGAGGCTGATGAAGGAGCAGTACATGGTCCAGAGCTCCCAACCAGAAATCATTGCGAGACTGAACGAACGTCACCAGATGAGGGGTGAGAGGTTGGTGGACTTTGCTCAGAACCTACGCAAGATCGTGGCAGGCAGAAACATCAGTGAGGAATGGTTGGTCGGAGCATTCGTGAACGGTATGAGCAATCAAGCGAACGCCACTCCGAGATGCCGTCCAGGCAGCGGTCCGGCACACGGGGAGTACGGGGAGGGCCACGTGGTGAGCTTGGAGGCCGCTGAGGTGGCGTTTGATACGTGCCAGGCACTCGCGCCGCCAGGAGCAGCGCCAGCAGCAGCAGCTGTGGGAGGCCAGGAGCAGTCGGCAGCAGTCAGGAACTGGGGCGATGTGGTCACCGGACGAGGGACGCTGGGTTCTCCTGCCCAGAAGCCCCTCGATACGACGCAGAGGGACAGCTGGTCGGAGGAAGTAAAACGGGCAGTTCTGAGTGGTGGAAGCACATCCCACCGGGGTTCAAGATTGTTCAGGACGGTACCGGTACGGGTACCGGTAACGCTGGCCCGACGAGTACTCGAGGAAATGGGAAGCGCCACGATGACTCTCGAGGGCGACGGGCGGATGGCGCAGGCCACGCGGGAGGACGATCGGGCAAGGCGCTCCAAGCAGAAGGTCGTAATGGGGGATCAGAATACGCCACTGATGGTGCTGCCAGCACCCATCTGCCGAATAAGGAGGAACGCCTGAGTAACTACAGGCGCTACAACGCGAGCAGGGCTCCGCGATCCCCGTACGCACCTCCTCGAGGACGTCCAACATGCTTCTACTGCCAACGCGAGGGGCATTTCGTCAGGGACTGCCACCTCAAGCAGTCAGACATCGCCACCGGGTCCGACCCGGTGGCGGAACAGAAGGTCAATGACCAGGACCAGAACTAGGGAAATGGCCAGCAGGCGTGAGGAGCCCGGCCTCACTGCCTGCGGGACCTGGACCGGGAGGGATGAAGAGAAGAAGGCGGCGGTCGCGAGAGGATAAGAAGCGGCACCGCGAGCAACGAGTGGTTGAGGACGTGGGCTCCGGAGGCAGGCAAAGTAACAAATCGCCGAAGACGGAGCCGAGTCACGAGCGGCGGGTGATGCTTCAGTCTGGGGATGGCGGCGTATCGACGGCGTCCAGCCGAGAGAACACGCACCAACCCGGGGATGCTGAAGAGAGAGCTGAAGAGAGCAGACGTGTACGGCATGTGCGCTTCGCAGTCACGGTGGACGAGGTGTTTGTCGCTGGGGATGGCGCGTACACGAACGGACGGGACGGCAGCGCTATACAGAGCAATGGAGACGTGGAGATGAAACTGCCACCAGCCTCTGGAGACTGACGTGGCGCTGGCAGCAGCGGTTCCGCGAGCGAGGTAGGATCGGTTGATGATGCAGCAAGTCAACAGCAACAGGGTGTGGGTACTTCCCCGGCGCCCATGACGACGGGCGAAGAGGTCCAGCAGTACGTCGAAGGAGGGCTGGCTTTGCAAGCGTCCGTGTCGACAACCGAGTCACCGGCACGACAAGACGAAGGAACCCGGGCCACACCAACACCTTCAACGGAGGTGGGGTGGCCCGGCAGCAGAGAAAGCAGATCGGTGGCGAGACAGTGCCGGCGCCGCCTACACCACCGGACAGGGCAATCAAGGGGCTGTCACTCGGGAGGCCAAAAGCAGTGCGGAAGCCTGGACTGGTCGAAGTCCGGGCCGCAGGGCACTGAGTGAAGCGCGCCCTCGAGTGGACGTGCTGGCCCAGGTATTGGCGGAAATGCGCCTCGGCGACAAGTCAGCAGGGAAAGTGCTGCACATGAAGGTGCAGGGCCTAGCGGAAAAAGCGGCAAGAGCCGAAGAAGCAGAGCGCTGGGCGCGCAAGACGACCAAGAGGCGCGAACGAAATAAGGCGCGCAAAATACGTCGAGAGGAGCGCAAGCGAGTACAGGAGGCACCGCAGCACACCGACGCGGACTCCGGCGTTACGCATCGACGTGGAGAGGATACGGCAAGGACTGTACGCCGCGGAAAACACGAAGGCGCAGCACCGGAGGCGGAAGAGGTGACGCCTCAACTACGGCCTGCGGGCAACGAGGCACCACTGCTGCGTGAACAAACGGCCATATGCAAGGGATCAGATTGCGGCGCACGTCGACGCGATGAAGCAGGAATACGGGAAGCTGGCTGTGGCAGAAGCCACGCGGGCAGAGCATCTCGCCACTGGCAGCGTGGAGGACGTGCGGAAAGACAAGGCCGCACAGCTGGAGACGTCAGCAGCTGAACTTCAGGCTATTGGAGAGGATGGCTGGTCGACGACAGAAGATACTGCGGTTCACGTTACCAGAGCACGCCGCGGATACGATAAACGAGTACGCAAGGCACAGGCTCACGAGCGCCGAAAATGGAAGGTGTGGCTGGCACAGCGACTTCACCCCGAAGGCACGTATTTTAAGTTTGATGAAGACCGGCGGCAGCCCAGCCGGACACCAGCACAAGAGCTGAGTGCGGCAAAGGCCCATGCCATTGGGTATTCGCTGCCTCATGTGGTGAATACGCTAATCAAGCGGACCGAGAAGCGTGCTGGCAAGCGGAAAATTCAGAAGAACTACGAGTATCACAGCGGGGCCGCATATGAGAGGCCAGGCACCGAATGGAGCGAAGTGGACGGGCGTCGCGTGCGGATAGGCAAGTTGCGTGTCGTCCAGGCCCCAGCCGTGGACTCGTTACCAACGGCAACCGTGACAGTCCGTGGTGAGCCGAAAGCATCAAGCTGGATACGGGGGCGCAGTACAGCGTTGCTGGCAATGCGTGGAAAACCCTCGGCAAGCGGCTGGACGTGCTGCCTCCAGTTGATTACATGGAGGGCTTTACGGGAACGGCAGTGAAAGTTCTCGGTGTGTGGCGTTTTCACTTTGTGACACAGTACTTGCAGACGGTAGTGGTGGACGCGCTGGTGGTGGAAGGGCCCACGACGGACTTTCTACTAGGCGAGGACTGGATGCTGGCACATGGCGTAAAGATCGACTTCCTGTCACGAGAAATGAAGTGGTATGAAGACGGATTGAGGAAGGGGACACAGATACCGGCCCGAGTGTGGCGAAAGTGCGGTTGGTGCGGCAAGCTAAGGTGCGGACACAAACTTGCCAAAACGTGACGGTGGCAGTGGCGGCACCCGAGGGAGCCACTGGGCTGTTCCTGCCGACTCCCCGTCCAGAGCCGTACCTGCTGGTGGCGCCGACCGTGACGACTGTGAAGAACGGTAAGATTGTGGTACCCGTGCTGAACTTGGTGGGCAAAACCACCAAGTTCCCAAGTCGGGAAGCGCTAGGCACATGGCAGCCGTTGACAGAAGACATGGACGTCTTGGAGATCGACGGCGGGCTGAGTCGAGAACACGTGAAAAAGTGGCTGGACGAGGAACTGCAGGTCTCCACTGAACCGCTCAGCAACGAGAAGGAACTCGACATAGGCGAGATGGAGGATACGGACCGGGAGCTGCTGGTCAAGCTCCTGCGCAACTATCCAGTGCTGCTCGAACCACGAACGGGTTGTCCGTAGGTGACTAAACTAGGCGTGGAGCCCGCGATCAACACGGGCAACGAGGCGCCCGTGAAGATCCGCGCCAGGCGACACTCCAGGTGGAGCAGGAAATGATCGACAAGGAGGTTGACCAGATGCTTGCCGAGGGCGTCATCGAGGAAGGCACCGAACCGGGGGTTCCCGGCGGTGCTCGTCAGGAAAAAGGACGGCAGCATCAGGTTCTGTGTCGACTACCGCCTGCTGAATGCAAAGACGGTTAAGGATGTATATCCCTTGCCCAGAATTGATGACACCATCGAGAGCTTGCATGGTGCCAGGCGATTTACGAGCCTGGACCTACTGGCAGATTCCAGTGGCTGCCAAGGACAAGGACAATACCGGGTTTGTAACGAGGAAGGGCTTGTTCAGGTTCGTGCGTATGCCGTTTGGGATTTCGAATGCGCCGGGCACCTTCCAACGGGTAATGGATGCGGTCCTGCGTGGGTTGACTTGGCAGAGCTGCCTAGTCTACCTAGACGACATAATTGTGTTCTCACGAGGAAGCGTGGCCCGCCATGTAGTGGAGCTGGCAGCGGTTCTGGAACGGCTCAAGAACGCGGATCTATCGTTGAAGGCGAAGAAGTGCACGTTTGCCTCTCAACGACAGGAGTATCTCGGCCATGAGTTGGACGAAGACGGCGTGCGGCCTATGAAGAGCCTGGTAGCGAGCGTACAGAAGTTCCCAGTACCAAGGGACGAGAAAGAAGTGAAACGCTTTGTGCATCTCGCCGGGTATTACGGCGGTTCGTTGGCAACTTCGGTTCGAAGGCGGCACCGTTAACTAAGTTACTGAGGAAAAGTTCCACGTGGCACTGGGACGCTGAACAGCGGGCAGCGTTTGAAACACTGAAGAAAGAATTGACTGAGCGGCCTCTGTTGGCGTACCCCGACTTTTCAAAGCCCTTCAAGCTCGTGATGGACGCATCACAGGTCGGGTTAGGCGCGGTGTTAATGCAAGATCACGGGAAGGGAGATCAACCGATTGCATACGCGTCAAAAGTGAATTCGCCAACAGTGGCGAAGTACGGCATCACAGACTTGGAATGTGCTGCCGTGGTATGGTCGGTGGACCTGTTTCGACCGTATTTGTATGGCGGAAGTTTGAATTGGTGACGGACCATGCAGCACTAAGTTAGCTCATGAAGAGCAAGGACCTGACAGTACGGCTGCACCGATGGGCGTTAAGACTGCAAGAGATGGACTTTGAGATCACCTACCAACCAGGGTCCACCAACGTAGTAGCGGACGCCTTGTCGAGGGCGCCTGTAGACCTGGCGGTCGGCAGAACAGCGACAACTACAAGCAGTACAACGGCGGCGGTGGAGGAGGACAGCGGGAAAGTCGCGGCAGTGGTGAGTACAACGAGACCAGAAACAGTAGCCAGAGAAGCAGCCCCAGCGGCCCCAGCAGCTATCGGCGCGGGAAGATCAGCGATGGTGGCGGGTAAGGACGGCGGTCAGCTGACGGAAGAAGAACTCCGCCAGCAGCAGAAGCACGACCGCGAGGTGCAAAGATTGAAGCGGGTCGGCAGATATGGGGGCAGCGCCATCGTGGAAGTGGACCGCTTGGTGTATCTGGAGGACGAGGACGGGTCGCGAAGAGTGGTACTGCCAGCATCGCTATGGGCTAAGGTGTTTCGGGAGGCGCACGATTCGATTTTCGCCTGTCACCTACGGGTGCCGCAGACACACGCCCGAGTCGCTGCTGTGTATTGGTGGCCTACCATGAAGACGCAAGTGCACCAGTGGGTGCAGAGTTGCAGGGATTGCGGTACCCAAAATACCAAGCCAAAGGAGGTGATACCCCCGCTGAGAAGCCAAGGAGGAGGTGTGCCGGGAGACCGCTGGGCCCTCGATGTGGCGGGGCCATTGCCGGTTACGGGGATGGTAATCGATACGTCATCGCGGCTGTGGAGTACGCTACGAGGTATGCTGTGGTGGCGGCCGTGCCGTCACACCGCACCGGTAATTGCGCGTTTCATCGCCGAGCGGATAGTGTTAATCTTCGGTCCAATGCGCGAGTTGGTAACGGACGGAGCGCCGGAGCTGGGCGGCAAAGTACTGAATGAGCTGGCCGCGCTGGTGCAAACGCGGCAGGTTTCACCAGTACCATACAGACCAATGCTGCTAGGCTTGGTGGAGAGGTTCCACAAGGTGTGGAAGGATATGGTGTCGATGTACGTAGCAGAGAAGCAGAACGACTGGGACAAGTGGCTGCCCTGCGCAGCATGCGTACAACGGGGCAAGGCACGGCACGACGGGGTTCTCCCCTAACGAACTAATGCTGGGTCGGCGTCTGCGGGCGCCGAACGAGCTATTGCGAGCGAGCGGAGTCTCGCGGGTTGACAATTGGGCAGAGTATCACCGGGCACCAGTCCGACGAAAGAAGCGAGCATCGGAGCTGGCTAATGCGGCTATAGAAAGGATCAGACACGGCGGGCGCGCTATTATAATCGCCAGGTACGGCACCGAGCTACCTTCAAGCCTGGAGATCTGGTGTGGCTCCTGAAGCCACCACGCGGAAAGGGCCACAAAATTGGCTCATCAGTGGGTGGGCCCGGTGAAGATCCTGGAAGATGCGCAGCATGACAATTGGCTAGTGGAACGACTAGACACAAGCGAACGGTTGGTGGCGCACAGCAGTTTCGTCGTGTCTCACCATCATCCAAAGGGGCTACTCGAGCAAGTGGCGAGGCAGACGCTGAATAAGATGGCCGCGGAGGAACAAGAAGCGAGGACAACTAGAACCGAGGCCCGTGAAGCGCAAGCAGCAGCAACAGCAGTAAGCACGCAAGTTGGTAGACCGGGCGAGATACAACCCCGGGTAGCGAGGTGGCAACAGTGCCGGACCAAGAAGCAACAACTCCGAGCATGGCGACGCCGCAAGATGACGACGTAGTAGTGACTACGAGGCCAGGGATAGCACCGGTGCTAAGAACGAACGGACGTAGATCGAGATTAGAAGTGCCGTCAGTGTCAGGGCCTAGAAATAGCACAGCGGTTCAGGATGGCGGCGGTCGGAGCAGCGCAATGCCGTCAGTACGGAAGCAACCACGCAAGAGAAAAACAAGGCCCGACGACGAAGCCAAGAGCGAGACCGATGAACCCCCACCCAGCAGCAGCGCAGACGAGAAGCAGATGCTGCCAGGGAAGAGCGTGCCGCGCGACGGAGTACCCAGCGCGACGACTCGGCGGCCAACCGTATGGGTGCAACTGGAGATCAGGGAGTTTCGGACGGTGCGAATCCCAGCGCCACCAGCACCACCAGTCGACGAGCCAATGAACCGAGCGAGCGAGGCGACGAGGCCTCAGCTGGAGCAGGCGCAGGGCAAACGCGGACGCTGCGGGCCGCCGAACGGAGAGATGACAACGAGCGAAGGAGAAGCGTGGCAACCAGCACTGGAGAGACTGCGGGTGTTCTGGCTGGAGCATTACGAGGACGTGGCGAGCCCCGGGATCAAGCACCAGCGTTTGTCCCAAGCTTCTTATTGTCGCCGACGTACGGGCATGTCGTCGAGATCGGACGTCGCCGGGTCCGCAACAAAGCCGGCAGGTACGAGCTACAGTACCAAGTCGACATTAGTAAGGAGCCCGGCTCCCGTACGTCAAGGTACTGGATCACGGCTCCCGTACGTCAAGGTACTGGATCACTGCACAGCAGTTTGAGAGACTGTTCGACGACGGCAAGATCGAGGACGACCTTGCGACCGAGGATGGCGTGTGGACGAGTGGAGATTCGAGGCCACAAGAGTCAGGTTCCGTGCCTGCCGACCTCCACCCAAGTGACCGTCGATCTGACGGGCAGAGACGATGATTGCTGACAGTGATTTCGGTGACGGTCAGGCACACGCTAGGGCACACGGGTGCTAGAGGTACCGGGTATTGACTGGGCACAAGTTGAAGCTACCGCGCCGCTGGACGATCGCGGGGAGATGACACGTGTACGCGGGATACAGGTGCGCTGCTAAGGAGGCGAGGCGACGTCGCTGGCGTGCTGTGAGGCCAGGAATCGCCGAGGATGGAGAGGAGCAGTGAAGTGAGGTGGCTCAGCGAAGCCGGCATAAGGGCTGCATAGTGAACAGCAGTAGTTAGGCTACGGTAGAGGCTAGGAGGGCTCTGGGCGTGCGGTCGGGCCGCTACATCCCTCAGTACGTGCAGAGTTCGGATAAAGAGGCTAATACACGCGTAAGGGCCGCAGCTGGAGGGCTGGCCTTACCCACGGAAGCTTTGAGCGAGTAGTGTACTGCGGCAACGGGCCGGCGCTACGAGTTAACTGCGGAGAGGCGAGCATAGACAGCAGGTGAGACGCAGCATAGAGGAGGACGCGAACTGAAGTGGCTGGCAGTGTGACCAGAGGGCTCGGGCAGTGGGTTGCACCCACTGGGGCCAGGCAGGAGTCCGTGTGTGGACCCCTCCTGGCCGTGTGTGCTGCAAGGGCAGAGCAGTGCGTCTTGGTGTGGCAATGACGTCCTTGCAGTGCGATGTATATACGTGTGTGTGCCCGGATTTCCTTGCGGAGAGCAGCCAAAAGCCGTACCGGACGGTGAGGTCGCCGAGAATGCTCTCACCCGTAAGCCGTCTCTGCGGAATCTTCAGAGTATGAGAAACAGAAGGAGTACGTCGTCGTCTGGACGACTACACCTGTCGAAGTGCCTGGTTTACGTCTTATCTGTGCATATGCGTCGGTGTCTAGTGTCTGCTGCCAGTAATGGAAGAGAAGTCTATGGAGGTGGCTAAGAGTGAGCCGACAGCATCTTGTTAGTCGTCTAATGTGAAATGATGCTTTCGATGAAAGAGGACAGCTGACTGGATGTAATTGGTGGATATAAAAAGTGTGTTGATTAGCTGAAAATAGTATACGACACCGCTAAATGGTTGGCTACTAAAACGGGTATTGATTCAGTTCTCGTTTTGAGAAAAGCGACGCAACTGCTGTTTAAGGCGGCTATTCTTGGGGAATATTTTAAGGGGAAGGGACAAAGCGTTGGAATATGGCTATCAACGAGTACATTTAACTATTGGCCGCGATGTGAAGAACTACTCGGTGGAGTGTCGGTCAGGCAGACTACTCTGTGTCCAACCGTGTCGGGATTGACTAAAGTCACTCTATGCGGTATCATTAAACGAAACTAGTTTGACAGTGATGCCGTCTTGCGTTGAAGTTGTTGCTAACGATGTTCCTGTGCTGTGAGTATCCTGGCTCGGTATATAACACCCTAAAAGCGTGGTTCCTGTTTAAGCGAGGCGAACTGCAAAATGAATATGTTTGTCGACAAACCAGCATATAGTAAGTCATATTACGATGTGCCTGGGTCAAGTGGAATCGCAGCCTGAAATACTATCCCTCAGTACGTGCAGAGTTCGGATAAAGAGGCTAATACACGCGTAAGGGCCGCAGCTGGAGGCTGGCCTTACCCACGGAAGCTTTGAGCGAGTAGTGTACTGCGGCAACGGGCCGGCGCTACGAGTTAACTGCGGAGAGGCGAGCATAGACAGCAGGTGAGACGCAGCATAGAGGAGGACGCGAACTGAAGTGGCTGGCAGTGTGACCAGAGGGCTCGGGCAGTGGGTTGCACCCACTGGGGCCAGGCAGGAGTCCGTGTGTGGACCCCTCCTGGCCGTGTGTGCTGCAAGGGCAGAGCAGTGCGTCTTGGTGTGGCAATGACGTCCTTGCAGTGCGATGTATATACGTGTGTGCCCGGATTTCCTTGCGGAGAGCAGCCAAAAGCCGTACCGGACGGTGAGGTCGCCGAGAATGCTCTCACCCGTAAGCCGTCTCTGCGGAATCTTCAGAGTATGAGAAACAGAAGGAGTACGTCGTCGTCTGGACGACTACACCTGTCGAAGTGCCTGGTTTACGTCTTATCTGTGCATATGCGTCGGTGTCTAGTGTCTGCTGCCAGTAATGGAAGAGAAGTCTATGGAGGTGGCTAAGAGTGAGCCGACAGCATCTTGTTAGTCGTCTAATGTGAAATGATGCTTTCGATGAAAGAGGACAGCTGACTGGATGTAATTGGTGGATATAAAAAGTGTGTTGATTAGCTGAAAATAGTATACGACACCGCTAAATGGTTGGCTACTAAAACGGGTATTGATTCAGTTCTCGTTTTGAGAAAAGCGACGCAACTGCTGTTTAAGGCGGCTATTCTTGGGGAATATTTTAAGGGGAAGGGGACAAAGCGTTGGAATATGGCTATCAACGAGTACATTTAACTATTGGCCGCGATGTGAAGAACTACTCGGTGGAGTGTCGGTCAGGCAGACTACTCTGTGTCCAACCGTGTCGGGATTGACTAAAGTCACTCTATGCGGTATCATTAAACGAAACTAGTTTGACAGTGATGCCGTCTTGCGTTGAAGTTGTTGCTAACGATGTTCCTGTGCTGTGAGTATCCTGGCTCGGTATATAACACCCTAAAAGCGTGGTTCCTGTTTAAGCGAGGCGAACTGCAAAATGAATATGTTTGTCGACAAACCAGCATATAGTAAGTCATATTACGATGTGCCTGGGTCAAGTGGAATCGCAGCCTGAAATACTAGCTCCGGAAGCTGACTGAGGAGGGACACGCATGGAGTATCCTGCACTATGAGCTCCACGGCCAGCGTGTGAAGCGGGCATGTCAGGAAGTTTGCTTTGTCAGGTATGAGAGTGAGGCTTTGCTATTCTGATGTCTTGACACAGAGCAGTCGCTGGCTAATTAGTGCTCGATTATTTTATGCCAACGACGGCTTCAATTCGTGTATTCAACGCAAGTTTATGTAAAACACAGATTTTAGGAGTCTTTGAACAGGTTGGCGGTGACCCTGGGCACCAAAACGACCCGGGCCTCGCAAAACCTGTGAAGCAGTATATACATTTAGTTAGGTGCCTGCTGAAGAGACATTCGCTGTCAATGGCTTGAAAGCGTTTAATTGTATGGGCATCTCACGAGGCTCTCCATATTCCACTCGCTGCGCGTGTTGTGGAAAAAATCTATGTCACCTTCACTTAACGCGTTCTTTGGTAGCATATGGTCATGCTTAGGCATAATGGCGTCGCCGTCCTCTTGGATCCGCTTCAGCCGATCTAATTTGTTCCTCCAACTTGAATACAGCTCGTACTTGAGCGTCTGGTACGTTTTGCTGCCGTTGGCTAGTTGTTTTCCCTCCTTCGACTCATCTAGTGCACCGTACGCAGATTGCAGCTGCTTCGACTGGCCTGAAACCATACGGTTGTTTTACGAGCGGCCAAGCAAGAATGCACAAATATTCAACACCAACCTATTTATGAGACATGGGTATGTATAATGTTTTAGAGGTACAACTCAAACGTGTAGTGTACCACCTCCTCTTCGTCATTGTCTTCCTCGCTGCTGCTTCCCTCTTCATCGTCTTGGTCTTCTACTTCACTGACTAAAGGACAGTCAACATCCGGCTAGAAGTTTGCGACGCCCCGAATCACCACCAAACCGTTCATTTAGGGACTAATTATTATAAGTCTAAAAACGCCTATTATGCCTAATGATGCCTAATTGGCCTAATTTAAAACCATATATGAATTCGGTTTGATGTTGCGCGAATGTTACTCGATGACATCCAAGCAGAGAGCATGTTGCATTAATGTTACTTCGTGACATCCGGAACACAGCCTCAAACGCTCAACAGTTCTTTCGAACTGCGAATTTGCCTTCGAGGCATTCCAAATCATCGAGTGGTCTATTGTCGCGGCCACCGGAGGAATACACAACTTCCATGTCTCTTCAGATTGCTGCATACTAAAAATAGATATAAATTGGGTACGACGAAGGGGTGCAAAAATCGGTTTTACTTAGTACATCCGTTTCTGAGGTCAACATGGCGAAAGTATCGCTATCTTAGCCAATCACAGGCGATCTATCGACCAGTATGGGGGCTACGACAAACGAGCAAGAAACGACGCCAAATCATGGCCTTTGATTGGCTGGAACTGAAACCATACGGTTGCTTTACGAGCGGCCAAGCAAGAATGCACAAATATTCAACACCAACCTATTTATGAGACATGGGTATGTATAATGTTTTAGAGGTACAACTCAAACGTGTAGTGTACCATCTCCTCTTCGTCATTGTCTTCCTCGCTGCTGCTTCCTCTTCATCGTCTTGGTCTTCTACTTCACTGACTAAAGGACAGTCGTCCAACGCAGCCATGTATTTGTCTTCAAACTTCTGCACATGACGGTAGTAGTCGCACCAATTGTCGCTCGTTACCTTCGATAGCTCCTCTCACACCTTTAAGTTTAAGTCACTAGCATTATTGGCAGGGTCGACAGCAATTCGATTCTTTATGGTTCCTCATACCAGCTGAATTGGCTGGAGCTCAGGGTGGTATGGGGGCGTATAGTACAGCAGGTGACTGTGCTTCGTTGCAATTGTTGTGGGCTCGTAAATAGGAGCCGGGCAGTTGATCTGCACACGCTCCACTAGTTGCGCGATTACGTGTTTAGCTTCGTAGTGTATGCCTTCAAATGATAATACGAAAATACTGTTAGAATAAGAAGTTTTGATGTAAAAATAGTACTAACCTTTTTCAACCACGTTTGGATTTCTGCTTTTCGCCATGTCGTGCATGGAACTGGGTTCGTAATACGTTTGTGGTACGAAACACCAAGGGGTGCCAAAATCGGTTGTACTTAGTACATCCGTTTCTGAGGTCAAAATGGCGAAAGTATCGCTAGCTTAGCCAATCACAGGCGATCTATCGACCAGTATGGGGGCTACGACAAACGAGCAAGAAACGACGCCAAATCATGGCCTTTGATTGGCTGGAACTGAAACCATACGGTTGTTTTACGAGCGGCCAAGCAAGAATGCACAAATATTCAACACCAACCTATTTATGAGACATGGGTATGTATAATGTTTTAGAGGTACAACTCAAACGTGTAGTGTACCACCTCCTCTTCGTCATTGTCTTCCTCGCTGCTGCTTCCTCTTCATCGTCTTGGTCTTCTACTTCACTGACTAAAGGACAGTCGTCCAACGCAGCCATGTATTTGTCTTCAAACTTCTGCACATGACGGTAGTAGTCGCACCAATTGTCGCTCGTTACCTTCGATAGCTCCTCTCACACCTTTAAGTTTAAGTCACTAGCATTATTGGCAGGGTCGACAGCAATTCGATTCTTTATGGTATCTCATACCAGCTGAATTGGCTGGAGCTCAGGGTGGTATGGGGGCGTATAGTACAGCAGGTGACTGTGCTTCGTTGCAATTGTTGTGGGCTCGTAAATAGGAGCCGGGCAGTTGATCTGCACACGCTCCACTAGCTGCGCGATTACGTATTTAGCTTCGTAGTGTATGCCTTCAAATGATAATACGAAAATACTGTTAGAATAAGAAGTTTTGATGTAAAAATAGTACTAACCTTTTTCAACCACGTTTGGATTTCTGCTTTTCGCCATGTCGTGCATGGAACTGGGTTCGTAATACGTTTGTGGTACGAAACACCAAGGGGTGCCAAAATCGGTTGTACTTAGTACATCCGTTTCTGAGGTCAAAATGGCGAAAGTATCGCTAGCTTAGCCAATCACAGGCGATCTATCGACCAGTATGGGGGCTACGACAAACGAGCAAGAAACGACGCCAAATCATGGCCTTTGATTGGCTGGAACTGAAACCATACGGTTGTTTACGAGCGGCCAAGCAAGAATGCACAAATATTCAACACCAACCTATTTATGAGACATGGGTATGTATAATGTTTTAGAGGTACAACTCAAACGTGTAGTGTACCACCTCCTCTTCGTCATTGTCTTCCTCGCTGCTGCTTCCTCTTCATCGTCTTGGTCTTCTACTTCACTGACTAAAGGACAGTCGTCCAACGCAGCCATGTATTTGTCTTCAAACTTCTGCACATGACGGTAGTAGTCGCACCAATTGTCGCTCGTTACCTTCGATAGCTCCTCTCACACCTTTAAGTTTAAGTCACTAGCATTATTGGCAGGGTCGACAGCAATTCGATTCTTTATGGTTCCTCATACCAGCTGAATTGGCTGGAGCTCAGGGTGGTATGGGGGCGTATAGTACAGCAGGTGACTGTGCTTCGTTGCAATTGTTGTGGGCTCGTAAATAGGAGCCGGGCAGTTGATCTGCACACGCTCCACTAGTTGCGCGATTACGTATTTAGCTTCGTAGTGTATGCCTTCAAATGATAATACGAAAATACTGTTAGAATAAGAAGTTTTGATGTAAAAATAGTACTAACCTTTTTCAACCACGTTTGGATTTCTGCTTTTCGCCATGTCGTGCATGGAACTGGGTTCGTAATACGTTTGTGGTACGAAACACCAAGGGGTGCCAAAATCGGTTGTACTTAGTACATCCGTTTCTGAGGTCAAAATGGCGAAAGTATCGCTAGCTTAGCCAATCACAGGCGATCTATCGACCAGTATGGGGGCTACGACAAACGAGCAAGAAACGACGCCAAATCATGGCCTTTGATTGGCTGGAACTGAAACCATACGGTTGTTTTACGAGCGGCCAAGCAAGAATGCACAAATATTCAACACCAACCTATTTATGAGACATGGGTATGTATAATGTTTTAGAGGTACAACTCAAACGTGTAGTGTACCACCTCCTCTTCGTCATTGTCTTCCTCGCTGCTGCTTCCTCTTCATCGTCTTGGTCTTCTACTTCACTGACTAAAGGACAGTCGTCCAACGCAGCCATGTATTTGTCTTCAAACTTCTGCACATGACGGTAGTAGTCGCACCAATTGTCGCTCGTTACCTTCGATAGCTCCTCTCACACCTTTAAGTTTAAGTCACTAGCATTATTGGCAGGGTCGACAGCAATTCGATTCTTTATGGTATCTCATACCAGCTGAATTGGCTGGAGCTCAGGGTGGTATGGGGGCGTATAGTACAGCAGGTGACTGTGCTTCGTTGCAATTGTTGTGGGCTCGTAAATAGGAGCCGGGCAGTTGATCTGCACACGCTCCACTAGTTGCGCGATTACGTATTTAGCTTCGTAGTGTATGCCTTCAAATGATAATACGAAAATACTGTTAGAATAAGAAGTTTTGATGTAAAAATAGTACTAACCTTTTTTCAACCACGTTTGGATTTCTGCTTTTCGCCATGTCGTGCATGGAACTGGGTTCGTAATACGTTTGTGGTACGAAACACCAAGGGGTGCCAAAATCGGTTGTACTTAGTACATCCGTTTCTGAGGTCAAAATGGCGAAAGTATCGCTAGCTTAGCCAATCACAGGCGATCTATCGACCAGTATGGGGGCTACGACAAACGAGCAAGAAACGACGCCAAATCATGGCCTTTGATTGGCTGGAACTGAAACCATACGGTTGTTTTACGAGCGGCCAAGCAAGAATGCACAAATATTCAACACCAACCTATTTATGAGACATGGGTATGTATAATGTTTTAGAGGTACAACTCAAACGTGTAGTGTACCACCTCCTCTTCGTCATTGTCTTCCTCGCTGCTGCTTCCTCTTCATCGTCTTGGTCTTCTACTTCACTGACTAAAGGACAGTCGTCCAACGCAGCCATGTATTTGTCTTCAAACTTCTGCACATGACGGTAGTAGTCGCACCAATTGTCGCTCGTTACCTTCGATAGCTCCTCTCACACCTTTAAGTTTAAGTCACTAGCATTATTGGCAGGGTCGACAGCAATTCGATTCTTTATGGTATCTCATACCAGCTGAATTGGCTGGAGCTCAGGGTGGTATGGGGGCGTATAGTACAGCAGGTGACTGTGCTTCGTTGCAATTGTTGTGGGCTCGTAAATAGGAGCCGGGCAGTTGATCTGCACACGCTCCACTAGCTGCGCGATTACGTATTTAGCTTCGTAGTGTATGCCTTCAAATGATAATACGAAAATACTGTTAGAATAAGAAGTTTTGATGTAAAAATAGTACTAACCTTTTTTCAACCACGTTTGGATTTCTGCTTTTCGCCATGTCGTGCATGGAACTGGGTTCGTAATACGTTTGTGGTACGAAACACCAAGGGGTGCCAAAATCGGTTGTACTTAGTACATCCGTTTCTGAGGTCAAAATGGCGAAAGTATCGCTAGCTTAGCCAATCACAGGCGATCTATCGACCAGTATGGGGGCTACGACAAACGAGCAAGAAACGACGCCAAATCATGGCCTTTGATTGGCTGGAACTGAAACCATACGGTTGTTTACGAGCGGCCAAGCAAGAATGCACAAATATTCAACACCAACCTATTTATGAGACATGGGTATGTATAATGTTTTAGAGGTACAACTCAAACGTGTAGTGTACCACCTCCTCTTCGTCATTGTCTTCCTCGCTGCTGCTTCCTCTTCATCGTCTTGGTCTTCTACTTCACTGACTAAAGGACAGTCGTCCAACGCAGCCATGTATTTGTCTTCAAACTTCTGCACATGACGGTAGTAGTCGCACCAATTGTCGCTCGTTACCTTCGATAGCTCCTCTCACACCTTTAAGTTTAAGTCACTAGCATTATTGGCAGGGTCGACAGCAATTCGATTCTTTATGGTTCCTCATACCAGCTGAATTGGCTGGAGCTCAGGGTGGTATGGGGGCGTATAGTACAGCAGGTGACTGTGCTTCGTTGCAATTGTTGTGGGCTCGTAAATAGGAGCCGGGCAGTTGATCTGCACACGCTCCACTAGTTGCGCGATTACGTATTTAGCTTCGTAGTGTATGCCTTCAAATGATAATACGAAAAATACTGTTAGAATAAGAAGTTTTGATGTAAAAATAGTACTAACCTTTTTTCAACCACGTTTGGATTTCTGCTTTTCGCCATGTCGTGCATGGAACTGGGTTCGTAATACGTTTGTGGTACGAAACACCAAGGGGTGCCAAAATCGGTTGTACTTAGTACATCCGTTTCCGAGGTCAAAATGGCGAAAGTATCGCTAGCTTAGCCAATCACAGGCGATCTATCGACCAGTATGGGGGCTACGACAAACGAGCAAGAAACGACGCCAAATCATGGCCTTTGATTGGCTGGAACTGAAACCATACGGTTGTTTTACGAGCGGCCAAGCAAGAATGCACAAATATTCAACACCAACCTATTTATGAGACATGGGTATGTATAATGTTTTAGAGGTACAACTCAAACGTGTAGTGTACCACCTCCTCTTCGTCATTGTCTTCCTCGCTGCTGCTTCCTCTTCATCGTCTTGGTCTTCTACTTCACTGACTAAAGGACAGTCGTCCAACGCAGCCATGTATTTGTCTTCAAACTTCTGCACATGACGGTAGTAGTCGCACCAATTGTCGCTCGTTACCTTCGATAGCTCCTCTCACACCTTTAAGTTTAAGTCACTAGCATTATTGGCAGGGTCGACAGCAATTCGATTCTTTATGGTATCTCATACCAGCTGAATTGGCTGGAGCTCAGGGTGGTATGGGGGCGTATAGTACAGCAGGTGACTGTGCTTCGTTGCAATTGTTGTGGGCTCGTAAATAGGAGCCGGGCAGTTGATCTGCACACGCTCCACTAGTTGCGCGATTACGTATTTAGCTTCGTAGTGTATGCCTTCAAATGATAATACGAAAATACTGTTAGAATAAGAAGTTTTGATGTAAAAATAGTACTAACCTTTTTCAACCACGTTTGGATTTCTGCTTTTCGCCATGTCGTGCATGGAACTGGGTTCGTAATACGTTTGTGGTACGAAACACCAAGGGGTGCCAAAATCGGTTGTACTTAGTACATCCGTTTCTGAGGTCAAAATGGCGAAAGTATCGCTAGCTTAGCCAATCACAGGCGATCTATCGACCAGTATGGGGGCTACGACAAACGAGCAAGAAACGACGCCAAATCATGGCCTTTGATTGGCTGGAACTGAAACCATACGGTTGTTTACGAGCGGCCAAGCAAGAATGCACAAATATTCAACACCAACCTATTTATGAGACATGGGTATGTATAATGTTTTAGAGGTACAACTCAAACGTGTAGTGTACCACCTCCTCTTCGTCATTGTCTTCCTCGCTGCTGCTTCCTCTTCATCGTCTTGGTCTTCTACTTCACTGACTAAAGGACAGTCGTCCAACGCAGCCATGTATTTGTCTTCAAACTTCTGCACATGACGGTAGTAGTCGCACCAATTGTCGCTCGTTACCTTCGATAGCTCCTCTCACACCTTTAAGTTTAAGTCACTAGCATTATTGGCAGGGTCGACAGCAATTCGATTCTTTATGGTTCCTCATACCAGCTGAATTGGCTGGAGCTCAGGGTGGTATGGGGGCGTATAGTACAGCAGGTGACTGTGCTTCGTTGCAATTGTTGTGGGCTCGTAAATAGGAGCCGGGCAGTTGATCTGCACACGCTCCACTAGTTGCGCGATTACGTATTTAGCTTCGTAGTGTATGCCTTCAAATGATAATACGAAAATACTGTTAGAATAAGAAGTTTTGATGTAAAAATAGTACTAACCTTTTTCAACCACGTTTGGATTTCTGCTTTTCGCCATGTCGTGCATGGAACTGGGTTCGTAATACGTTTGTGGTACGAAGCACCAAGGGTGCCAAAATCGGTTGTACTTAGTACATCCGTTTCTGAGGTCAAAATGGCGACAGTATCGCTAGCTTAGCCAATCACAGGCGATCTATCGACCAGTATGGGGGCTACGACAAACGAGCAAGAAACGACGCCAAATCATGGCCTTTGATTGGCTGGAACTGAAACCATACGGTTGTTTTACGAGCGGCCAAGCAAGAATGCACAAATATTCAACACCAACCTATTTATGAGACATGGGTATGTATAATGTTTTAGAGGTACAACTCAAACGTGTAGTGTACCACCTCCTCTTCGTCATTGTCTTCCTCGCTGCTGCTTCCCTCTTCATCGTCTTGGTCTTCTACTTCACTGACTAAAGGACAGTCGTCCAACGCAGCCATGTATTTGTCTTTAAACTTCTGCACATGACGGTAGTAGTCGCACCAATTGTCGCTCGTTACCTTCGATAGCTCCTCTCACACCTTTAAGTTTAAGTCACTAGCATTATTGGCAGGGTCGACAGCAATTCGATTCTTTATGGTTCCTCATACCAGCTCAATTGGCTGGAGCTCAGGGTGGTATGGGGGCGTATAGTACAGCGGTGACTGTGCTTCGTTGCAATTGTTGTGGGCTCGTAAATAGGAGCCGGGCAGTTGATCTGCACACGCTCCACTAGTTGCGCGATTACGTATTTAGCTTCGTAGTGTATGCCTTCAAATGATAATACGAAAAATACTGTTAGAATAAGAAGTTTTGATGTAAAAATAGTACTAACCTTTTTCAACCACGTTTGGATTTCTGCTTTTCGCCATGTCGTGCATGGAACTGGGTTCGTAATACGTTTGTGGTACGAAACACCAAGGGGTGCCAAAATCGGTTGTACTTAGTACATCCGTTTCTGAGGTCAAAATGGCGACAGTATCGCTAGCTTAGCCAATCACAGGCGATCTATCGACCAGTATGGGGGCTACGACAAACGAGCAAGAAACGACGCCAAATCATGGCCTTTGATTGGCTGGAACTGAAACCATACGGTTGTTTTACGAGCGGCCAAGCAAGAATGCACAAATATTCAACACCAACCTATTTATGAGACATGGGTATGTATAATGTTTTAGAGGTACAACTCAAACGTGTAGTGTACCACCTCCTCTTCGTCATTGTCTTCCTCGCTGCTGCTTCCCTCTTCATCGTCTTGGTCTTCTACTTCACTGACTAAAGGACAGTCGTCCAACGCAGCCATGTATTTGTCTTCAAACTTCTGCACAAGACGGTAGTAGTCGCACCAATTGTCGCTCGTTACCTTCGATAGCTCCTCTCACACCTTTAAGTTTAAGTCACTAGCATTATTGGCAGGGTCGACAGCAATTCGATTCTTTATGGTTCCTCATACCAGCTGAATTGGCTGGAGCTCAGGGTGGTATGGGGGCGTATAGTACAGCAGGTGACTGTGCTTCGTTGCAATTGTTGTGGGCTCGTAAATAGGAGCCGGGCAGTTGATCTGCACACGCTCCACTAGTTGCGCGATTACGTATTTAGCTTCGTAGTGTATGCCTTCAAATGATAATACGAAAATACTGTTAGAATAAGAAGTTTTGATGTAAAAATAGTACTAACCTTTTTCAACCACGTTTGGATTTCTGCTTTTCGCCATGTCGTGCATGGAACTGGGTTCGTAATACGTTTGTGGTACGAAGCACCAAGGGGTGCCAAAATCGGTTGTACTTAGTACATCCGTTTCTGAGGTCAAAATGGCGACAGTATCGCTAGCTTAGCCAATCACAGGCGATCTATCGACCAGTATGGGGGCTACGACAAACGAGCAAGAAACGACGCCAAATCATGGCCTTTGATTGGCTGGACTGAAACCATACGGTTGTTTTACGAGCGGCCAAGCAAGAATTCACAAATATTCAACACCAACCTATTTATGAGACATGGGTATGTATAATGTTTTAGAGGTACAACTCAAACGTGTAGTGTACCACCTCCTCTTCGTCATTGTCTTCCTCGCTGCTGCTTCCCTCTTCATCGTCTTGGTCTCCTACTTCACTGACTAAAGGACAGTCGTCCAACGCAGCCATGTATTTGTCTTTAAACTTCTGCACATGACGGTAGTAGTCGCACCAATTGTCGCTCGTTACCTTCGATAGCTCCTCTCACACCTTTAAGTTTAAGTCACTAGCATTATTGGCAGGGTCGACAGCAATTCGATTCTTTATGGTTCCTCATACCAGCTGAATTGGCTGGAGCTCAGGGTGGTATGGGGGCGTATAGTACAGCAGGTGACTGTGCTTCGTTGCAATTGTTGTGGGCTCGTAAATAGGAGCCGGGCAGTTGATCTGCACACGCTCCACTAGTTGCGCGATTACGTATTTAGCTTCGTAGTGTATGCCTTCAAATGATAATACGAAAAATACTGTTAGAATAAGAAGTTTTAATGTAAAAATAGTACTAACCTTTTTTCAACCACGTTTGAATTTCTGCTTTTCGCCATGTCGTGCATGGAATTGGGTTCGTAATACGTTTGTGGTACGAAGCACCATCCATGTGAATGTTACATGACCCGTAGATCTCCTTGAGCGTGGAACACAATTTTGTGAGCCAGCTCTCAAACAATTTCGAGTCGAAATTGCCATGATTATCCTCTTCAACGTCGTTTTTTTCTCTTTGTATGCCGAATTCCAGTGAGCTACTGATCCCTCGACAAATCCACCCTCGATTTTGTTTTTCGAGCGCGTGGAACTTGCACCTCTTTCAGCGTGCGCTTTGCATGTTATGATACCTACAAATTCTAAATAAACAGAATCGATAATCGTCAAAAATATTTCTTTCCAAGGGCTAAAAATTCAATGTAACTTCCTCGACCGCTTTTTGACTTCCGAACTTTGTCTTCTGTCAGAGCATCTTATCCACTGCGGCTATTTTATTGTGGGGATAACTACAAAGAACAGCCAGATCTATTTTTGTTTTTGCCGCAGGCCACGTGGTCGTCCACCAACACCACTATTTTCAAGCAACTGGTGAGTCGCGATGGATCGCGAATCGGCATTACGTCAGATGGAGATGCTGCTTTAAGAAGATGAAGATGAAGAAGTTATACTAGAATTGATTTACCAAGCTCGCCCACCTGTACCAGGAGCAAAGCGGGGACCTGGTGGCTCGTTCCCGGGCCGTGTGCCTAACAAACTTCGCGACTAGCTCAGGCGTCACATCCGTCATCTACAGCAAGGACCGAGTCCAGTTGTCGACGTATTTCGCAGACGCTTTCGAAGGTCGCGGCATCTGTTTTCAAAGGTATCCGTAGGAGTACTGGATCACGATTCGTATTTTGTTCAGAAGCAGAACCCTGCCGGCAAAGTAGGAATATCAAGTGAACATGAGCTCTCGTCACGGCTATTTTGGCTTTCGGGTGAGCTTTGCTATTTCTAGCAGCTGGATGGCCGAAGTGGTGGAGCCCTAATAGCTATTCGGTGCTGCCAAAGTTGGCTTTGACACCAAGATAGCCGTAGTGGTGGAGATGCATGTTTTGTTAGCAACATGATTAGCATTTACGTACGATTCATCGAGAAAGACTTCCGGGCGGACGGGATTGTTTTTCTCATCGCGGTTGCTCAAAATGTTTTGCAGATACGTTGCTTGAAATGCAACGTTATTTTCCCTTTCAGCTAAATAGTTGCGGTTCTTTCCTCTCACATGGGAAAGCCTCATCAGCCGCAGCAAACGTCGCATGCTCCGCACCGGGATGGATATGTCCAAAGTTTTTTAACGTATTTTGCTTTTTTGTGCAGTAAAAGGGCGCGCTGCATCGTTTTCATCGATGACATTCTGTCGAATTGTTGACTTAAGCTCTGCTTGAATCGTACTTGCTTTGCTAACTTTGCTTGTCATCGTCGGGGCGCTTTAACATCAATATAAGATACAGAGGTAATTGACATGTAACTGTTAAACCAGCAAATCATGTCACTCATGGGCAATACCAAACATACCTCTTCGAAATCTGTCCCTGGATGCTTCTTCCAATAAGCCATAACCTTCGCGACGTATCTCATTCCCACGCCGAGACAAAGAGCTACTCGATCGCGTGTCGTTTGTCCATGTGCGAGCCCTGCCTTTTGCTCATCAGTAAACTACTCGTGCGCCCTCTCTATGCGTACCTTTTCCCGAGGGGTGAGCGTTTGACATCGGGTCATTGTTTTACAAAATGCAGAAACGTAGAGCATTATTTGGTGCGGTAGCGAGCTATGGTAGAGTCTAACGAGTTGTATAAGGTTTTATTTGTCCTAATACGACAAGAACTCGAGCCACGATGCCTTTTACGTCACAGCTGTAACAAAAAATCATAGTTGTACATTCATCGGTGGCCGGGACAAAAGCATTGATTTCACGACCTAACTGAGCTTAAACTCGAGTGTTCAGGATATTAAGCTTACAGCCACCAATTATGCTTGAGGAATAACCCGATCAGCGTGACCACCACGAGTATCACTGCCCACCAGATTGAATATCCGTATTTAAACGTTGACTCGTGAATGCACGGGATGTTCATGCTGTGTTAGTAAGAATATTGCACTTATGACGTCGACAGCAATCTAAATGTTGCTCATACGCTTCTTGGAAAGAAGCGGCTGATCTTATACGTCTGCTAAGTGATGCAACGTGTATATATATTGGACAGCTTCGAGATGACCTCACGCAACGGCTTACGCTCGATGACGCTCCAGAAATCCGATCTGAGTCAGCAAGACTGTTGTGTCGAATCAGTAACCATTAATACTTGCCTGTCCATCGGCCTTCACGTTTTTTTCTCTTCTGCGCTGACAGTTGCAGAAAGTCCAGAAGGAGAGCAAGATGGCCAAGCTGGAGCTGTGGTGCGGGGCGTACGGCAAAGGGAGTGTCTTCTCCGTCGAGATCGAAAGCGATGTAGAGATCGAAGCGCTGTGGGAAATTATCTTCCACAACCAGCCCTACGGCCAGCAATTCGCGTTCACACTATGCGCGTTGACGCTCTACCTGGAGCAAAAGGATGGCGCATGGCTATAGGATGACGAGAGTCTGCAGGACCTTTTTCAAGGCGGGCCTGTGTTGAAGCAGAGCTTACTCTTCCTGAAACAACAGCCTGAATAGTAAGCCCAAGGCCTGACATGAGTGCGTTTGTAAAGTTTGCTACCCTAACCCTAATGGCTGCCCAAAAACGTTGTTTTGGCTCGAGGAAGCAACACCTCGTTACCTAGTGTTTGTATTGGGAAATCTGTGAAGCTGCTTCTTCATGCTGAAACAACATTTTTGTGTTGTCCCACCAACCAGTGGGCTTTACCAACTTGTCTGAAAATTTTCGTTAAAGTATTTTGGAGTGCAACATTTAGTAACATTTCGAAGTGAATACCACCAAGTTGTTTATGTTCATACCAAAACGTACCCGTAAATATCCAAGCGTATGAATTCAGACAAAAAGTACGAGTTCAGCCGAAAGTGTGCGAGTTCATACAAAATCGTACGAAGCTTTACACCTATTCGCCACGTGGCCACTTCGTAATCTCCTTCGTCAGTAAGAGATGGGTGTTCGAGAGCTGGCCAAGGAAGGTCAGCAAACAGCAAACGCGGTGATCAAGAAGGCAACACAAAGTGTCTACAAATCGAGCTTGTTGTTGGAAAGAAACTGTACTATCTGCATATTGCACCTACTAAATCGAAAACTACATGGGTGTAGAAGAGTCAGCAACAGATCCATCATTCACGATTGCAATGCTTGCTTCTTTCATTAAAAAGAATCGAAAAAGCGTGGCGACAGGTCCCGCCCGGCCAAGGATCTGCCAGAACATTCTGCATGTCTGTAGACTATTCATCATACATTTTGGTACGAACTCGTAGTTTTTGGTATGAATTGTTCGTACGTTATTGTATGACATATTCATACATTCTGGTATGAACTCGTACTTTTGGTATGAAAAACTAATACAAATATTAGATGAAAAGTCGTAGAGTTCATCAGTCAGCGGACAATTTCTATTCAGCACGTGTTGTTGGCTTCCTTACGCTTCTTCGTGTTTTCCTTGAACTCGTGAAATGTCGTGCATGGACCGTTGATCTCGAGGCGTGCCATCGTTTTCTCCAACTCATCAATTTTGTTGTCTCGCTCTTGTTAGGCTTGCTGTTGTCTCAACTAGAAGTTCTCTTTGTGATTAGCTACAGAACTGAGATGCTTTTCCACACGCTTGTGGTACAAACTGAGCAGTCCGCGAAGCTTCAGATACTTCATGTTGACCTTCTCAGCTTCGTAGTCACCGTTGTCCCCAGACATTTTATACTTAAAATCGTTCAAATCTGCCGCTGTTTCGCTTCGGAACCTGTTACTTTCTTCCATGCGATCGCCAAACTTGGCTTTAAGCCTGAAAACTTTGTCTGGGTGGAGAACCAGAATAGCGATACTGTCGAATCTGCTCCAGGGAACCATTTACGGACCGCACTTCATCTGTTTCTTACATCGGCCACGAATAGCATTGAGATCATCGGCAAACAACTCCGGGTTTGACTGACACCGTGGAGAATTCGTTCCTGCCAATGTTCCCAGACCTGTTCCCGCGTTGACTCAACGTCCAGAGGTTTTGGATTGGAGTTCACTCAGCGGTTCTCTGGTCACTAACAGTGTAAATTAGTTTGGAGGAGTTATGCTCTTAGATAGTTTCTCTGCATACCCTCAAGCTGGCGAAAGCGGTCGTAAACTCGCTTTTCGTAGCGCTACTGGAGGGGTTTCGGCCTGTTACCGTCGCGGTTGATTGCCTTACGTGTCTTCGCCGGTTTTTTGGTGCCACAGCGCTTTCGATGCCTTTCCATGTTCTTGGACTTGGAGTAAGACTGGTGGCAGGAGGGGCACTCCATGTTCAAAACGGTTTCTTCGACTGATTTCATTGTCGCTCGTCGGTTAGCTGAATTTGATTTTTACAATAAACGATTTTGATTGGGTAATAAATTGTTGTTTCATGTCGCTTCAGGGAAAGAAGTTGCTTTCGGACATTGCATTAGAAGCTGGGATGCGATATTGTGAGTTTCATTCAAATTTGTGAGAATAGCCTGAATCGAATCGATTTCGCGAATCGATTTCAAATTAATTCGTGCGATATTCAGCCAATCAGAATTTACCAATGAACTACCAACTTCTTGGTCACATACAGGCAACCGACGACGATGACAAGCACGCAGCAGGCTGGCTGTCAATGGCCGCCACCCGTCGACAAACACCATCATGCACGCCCTAGACGGCTACTTCTATCAGGGCTTGTCGAAAAGCGACTGGCGACGATCTAAAACAAGCACATCAACACCATTTCAAACTGGATCCAACGCTTGGAGTCCGACAACGACTACCAGCGACGCTCTGCAAAGCGGAACGGTCAACTCACAGCAGAGTGACGAGAGTGGCTGCTGGACTTCTACACAAGGCACCCGGTTGCATTTCTTGATGAAGCGTAGGCTGCGTTTAGACAGAAATTCACTCGCTTCATTTTTTTATCTCAACGGTGGAGAGCACTGCGGCAGCATGGGCTCACATGGAAGGCTCTTGAACGACGGGCGATGAACATCAAGATCAGCGATATTGACCAAATCAAGACGTGGACTTCGCCTCTGGCACGGCGAGGGACGAGCTTTGGGGCGTTGTGCCGCTCGGTCTTGGTTGGGTCTGTTGGCATCGAGCGAATCGCGTCGAGGAGAGCTGCGCCGGGCCGGGGTTGCTAGGTTCATTGAAGTGCGTGTCCAGATGTTTGCCGCCTCCAGACGTACGTTACGTTTGATTGGTCAATAACCGGTTGCAATCGATTCAGAGAACTCCTTATTTCCCACTAGGTTCTACAAATTTGGGTGAAAACGACAATATTAATATTTATAAATCCAAATCATTCTCGTCCATGAGACAGATGGGCGGATACGACTGGACGGGTACCCGCGATGGGGTGCCCTTTGCGACCTCACACCATGAGACGGCGCTCGCTACCTGTATTCGTGTAGCAGCACTCTGTCGCTCTTCCTGTCGGCCTTTAACATCGCGGTTTCGTCGTGCTCGATCTTTTGACTCCTTGTCTCCAGCGTAGTGATACGTCCTTGCCTGCAGCAGCGCCACTATCCTTCGGAAGATCACAGCTAGCATAAATGGAGGAGGGAGGGTCTGCGGTGGCGCAGACCCTCCTCCATTTATGCTAGCTGTAAACATAGTGTGAGATTATCAACGTAGACTTACCAACAATGCACAGCTTACTTCTAAGCGAATGCCTGTGACACTTCTCATTGCCAGCCGCTTCGCCCATCGTGCATATGCTACGATGCGCGGACGACCGCGAAAGCCTCGGTAGCAAGCTGGATACGCGTGACTGCCCAACACTCGAGCTGCGCTTTTTCGTCTCGTTCCCGAGCTAGTTGTTCCAATAACGCATCTCGCTCAAGCAGTAGTTCACGATGCAGTCGTGTGACGGGGATAGCAAGTGCTGGCAACCCCGTCGGAAGGTTGGTAGCTGAACCTGATGTGGACTAGACCCACGACGTCCCTTGTTCGACCTCGCCGACATCGATGGTTTTGAAGCTCCGATCACAGTCTATTGAAGTTCCCAGGCACTGGCATTGAAGGCTGCTGCTTTTGCCGTTTTCGGCTTGCCCCACGATGAGGAAGAGCCGTCACCACGGTTGAAATAACATTCGAGATCGTAAGCTGTGTCGGACCGCGGATGGATTCGAGTACACGAAGGTTAATCGTTGAGTACAGGGGGCGAACCTTACGTACACCGAAACGAAGGATCGTCGAGTACACTGCTGAGTGCGCCTCCAGCCGCAGTTGCATGTAACGTTTGCCGTTACAGACAACCTTTCAGCGTGTCACGCTGCAACTTGCTGCTACTTGTCAAGGCGGCCGCCCATATGAAAGGAACCTAATGACACGTTCATGGGAATAAAACGGACTGTATGCCACCTCCGCGCGCTTATGAAACGACTACATCAGCAGCTCTACGGCCGCATTACGCTGCAGATAAAACTTGATCGTGGCAGGCAATATCCACTCTTCAATATGGGTTTCTGGAAGGGGGGACAGTTAGGGTAATGTTAATGCATATCCGAGAGCTTGGGAAACCAACCCTTCACGGCCTCGTGCAGCATTACGCCGGTATGTTGATGCTATCCGTCGCTGTACCGCTCGTGATATCTAGTCCTCCGAGCCTTGTCGCCACACCAATTGCTCACATTCTTAGAAGAGCTCGTCGCCATCTCTAAAGACGACGTTCCACAGGAATAACACACCCTTTCCACGTTCCTTGGTCTTGTGCCCATCAATTATGCCAACGACATACTCACTCGACTCCTTCCCGTCTTCTTCGAAGATGAATGCCTTGGCAATTTCTACCCGTAAGGGTAATATGGCTGCTACACCAATCGTTTTAAAAGCTTTGGCTTGCTAAGTGTTCGGTTGTCCGGAGCGTCCACAACAAAGCACCAGGAATATTTCGCTGCCCACCGCTCATTCTTCGCGTCGCAAGAGACGTCATTGCAACTTTCAATCCGAACTGCTTCGCCAATGCCATCGTAGCAATTACATGCGAGCAAGTCCAACCAGTCGTCCAGGACATTTTGCAGTCGCAGCGTAGAGCGATCTAATCCCCTTCATCTACAGAAAGACAGATGCGCATGGTAAGGACAGACCAAAGCAGTTAGATGTGCGAGACAGTAGTATACTTGCCTGGTCGGTGGTTAGGACCGGCTGAAGTGGGAGGGTAAACACTGAGCCTTGCTCCGGATTCAGATACTGATTTCGTGGAGGGGCAGATATGCCAGATTGATGTCATTAACTAAATCCTCTTCGGGCAGATCGCCTGCTTGGATTGTGAATATCTGGTCACCAGCATGTAGTGAAAGTGCTTTAGAACATATGACACAGCAAACGTGCTCATGGAACAGTACCTTAATACTCTTTCCGCTGTGACCTTTTCTCCCGAAGCCTTGGTTGCAGATGCCATGTACTCCGTCGCATTGAAAAACACAGAGCGAGTGACCCGCTTTCGATTGATAAACTTGAACATCCTGTAGTGCGCACCATCCTCAACGTGCTATGTTGCTTGATAGATAGTACTGCTAGGGACTGGGTCTGTCGTGATTATATTCGCACCACGTTCGAAAAACGAGCAGAGGGACAACAGTGCCGGTCATTCCTACCTTCACAGTAATGGCAGAATGGGCTTTAGGCGCGTCTCGAGTAGCGACGGCAAATATCCCTGGGATAGAGTCGTTCAACATAACTCCGGTCTTCACTCGTTTCGCTTTACACCACATGTCTTTATTACACCGTTTCCAATCTAAATAGGGGTCAAACGAAATTACATTGATGGGAGCTTATGCATGGCCGTCAGCTCAATCCGATAAGGGACAAGGAGAGGCGGGTCTTTCTTGCGTGGTCTGCGGTTCTCCAAACTGGAAGTGAGGGAGAACAGCAAGCACGGGTGGTCTGCAGCGAGCGGCGAGCACACGACCACAGGATATACCGGTATCTACCGGTATCTACCGGTACTTACCGGCATAATGATGTACCTTGAAGTGGAAAACACAATTCCCTTGCTGCGCTGTGGAATACACCTTGTGTGACCCCAGTGTGTTTTGTGACGGTACAACACCAGGTGCCCTGCTCGTTGCATACCATCTAGCTCATCTCTCTGCTAGATAGATTTTGTCGAACCAGTCTGCCGAACCAGTCTGCCTAAGTGTGCTGTCCGTCTTCCCGCCAACGCTGCAAGCATTTTTCGAGACGGTCATGAGCTCCTGTGACGATCTTGTTAAATGCATCTGCCGGGTGTTTACTTCGATGTTGGTGTTGTAGTATGCTAGCGCATTGTTGGACGGCTCCAGCAAGCCAATCTTCTCCCGACACTTGCGACTAACGTGGGGATAGCAATCCAGTAATCTGATCTCCGGCCATACAGCTTGATACGCGTTGGCAATGCAGGCAGCATGATCCAACTACCAAATTTAACACCAAGTATCAAAGAATCGCTTCGTGTACTCCACCACTGAGCGAAAGAGATGTGTGTATGCAAACTCGTGCTCCGTGCGTGCAAACACGTACGCCCACCAAAAAAAAGATATGCTGTACTCTCGCGTTTCAGTGTAGCGGGTGCGTACGTTCCAAACACCACCAACCCAGTTCCCTGCAAAGAATGACGGGTCAGTTGGCAAGGTAAAGCAACTAAAACATGGTATGAGTGCCGTACCGTAGTGTAGTTTGTAGGTGGTCATCGGCAGCAGCAAACACGCCATCGCACTGCTGACCTTCAACGGCATACCGAACCTTCCGAAATATGCGGCGCTATGTCATAATGAGGCCGAGCGACATCTTTGTGACTCCTTCGACTTCGTAGATATTGTGAAATGCCTTCAAAACCAGTGTACCATTCCTAAAACCTGCCGGCTGGGCCAATAATGTCGATTCTTCACTGATTCTGTCAAAGGTATGGTCACCAAACAACTTCTTCGTCGTGGTGCACACGCGAAGACTTGCCCACTCGTTAAGCTCCGCAAAAGTTATAATCTTGGTCTGCTTTTCGCGCTGTTTCATCAAATGCGACTTTGCGGTTCTTGACTTGTTCAACAGTGGGAATGTTTTCGAACAACTGCTGCTGGTGTTTATACTTCTTCTCCAGTTCCAGCACATCGTTTTGGGCCCGAGACCAAATACCGCTGTATCGACCTCCACTCTGAACGCAGGGTGGATACCAGTACGTTTACGCGTCGACGGCTTAGTCGAATGTTCGCTGTAGTGCTCAAGAGCATACATGATCTTCTCCGTCTTCTTGCACTTAAAGTCCCGAATGGGAAGGTACTTCCCGCATAGTTGATGCTCGCCACAGCGATACACTTTGCTGTGTCCCCATGATCCGTAGTTGTAATTGGACACGTAGCTGAACGAATCTTACAGCTGGAGCGCGATTTCAGCTAGCAGAAAAGACTCATGCGTTGATACGTTGGACTACTTCTCTGTTGTAGTAGACTTGGCCGGCATCGGCGTAGGGCGGGGCCGCTGAGCTGCAAGATTAGCACGAACACGGAATATTACAGCTTCATACACCACCACGCTGAGGCCTCAAGCAAGCTTTACGTACTTTCACCTCGCGCCATGGTAGACGGCGACGTTCCTGTGAACTACAGCTAAGAAGAACGCACTCGACAGCAGATCGAAAAGTGACCGAACTTCGCCTCGTAGGCTGAGCCACGTCGGATTGTGGCGCCAAACGGCAAAGGAAAGCGCGCCACTCCAAAGGAATCTGCACCAGAGGTTGAAAAATGTATTTATTGCCATTTTTGGCATTACAGACTATTGCCATATTCACTGCAGTATTTCCGCTCACTGCAGTATCATATTGTAGTGAAGCACCAACGCGCAATTGAGAATTGCAATACCGAGAGCGCTCACAATATTGAACTGTAATATTAATTTTTATCAGTACGCGTTGATCTGCGACGTGTGACGACTTGACTGACGCCTCCAATTGCTGTAGGTAAAAGAGAATGGAAGCTGTACTGATTGGAATCGTGAACGGTTGGCCCGGGAAAATCTATGGATATCGAGGTGACGGAGATCGAGGGTGTAAGTAATAAAAAGTGCAATTGGATAGCCATTTGCTCGGAGCCAACGAATGTTGTTAGGATGATGTCGTTGTTGTCATTCTCGGAATGGCGTCAACGACGGAGAATACCAAGCGTACGAAGACGAACAGCAGCATTGCTGCTCGGCGATGCAGTGCCTGCAAAAAGGATTTGCCACACCGAACACTAAAAACCGTCATCTAAAAAAGAAGTTTGGTTGCAGCAAAGTTTCTATCAAGAAGAAGGACGCTGAAAGGAAGGAGCGGAGAAAGAGTCGAAACAAGGCATACTACCTACAGCGCAAGTGGGGGTATTTCTCTAAATCGAGACCCACTGAGCAAAGTCCTGGACACACTTCTAGCCAAGGTTCCGGAGTCCAAGGTGGAGCACCAGGCTACGAGCGAAGCCAATTTAGAACTCGCCTGCGTGCCCTAAATCGCAAATCACAATAAGTTTTTTGGTACCGCCAAATATTTGTTGCTCTTTTAATACAGTCTTTGTGCGGCACCGAAAACGCTCTCAGTCTACACCAAAATCGTACTGAATTTTACGTAAAGGGGTCTTCATTGCACCGAAACCCCGTGTCTTAAAACACCAAAAAGCGTCTGAATTTACCAAAAGTTGTCTTAGACTCTAGGTCTTAGATCGTTTACTACAGAAATCTCCGACATCATCGAATATTGTGGCTAACTGTTGAAAATATTCTGCTGGTAGTCATGTATCCTATAAACTCAAGGTAAAAAAGTTATTTTATGCATGAAACAAGTGTCTCTTGTACTCATGTAGTCTTTAGAAAGGCCTGTTTCCCGCGTTCCCCAACTGCGTGGCAGCGCGTAGTCTTGGAAATAAGGTGGAGCAGTCGACTGGTATCCTTGGTTGGCCGAACTTTGGCTCAGCATGTCGCTTGAGACGGTAGTGAACGTTCTAGAGCCGGGATATTGCTGACTGATTCCGTCCCTGAACCAAGAAGTTGTGTAAAACTTGGCTGTTGAACTGCGAGCGGAGCTGGGTGGTTCAGGTCGACTCGTTCGCTGTATGTGGGGTCTCGAGAGGTACCAGAAACACCTCGGTTCTTTGTGTGTGTCTTATGGCACTTTGACGATTTCCTCGGCCTTAATGTAGCAGGCTCGAAAATTTGAGCTCAACAATCTTCAGTATGACCGCGTCGCGTTTGGCAGTGCCTGTGGTAATCCTGCACCTGTAGCTTGAACTGTCGCTCCGACTTGATGATATCAATCAGTACATGTACGCAAGGCCTTCCATTGGACCGCCTGAAAATACCTGTGCAGGGATCAACAGGCCTCTTGGTTTTCACAATTTGATGCGCTTCTCTCGACAGTTTTGCCGTCTCGTCCAACGCATACCTGCTGATGAACATAACTACGGCCGAGTATCGTTCGTCCTGCAAAATCTGAGAGACTGTACCAACATCGCGTTCGACTCCATTTTTGACTTTTTGGATGCAAGATTCCCACCATGGCAATAGTTTCTGGAAGCACGTCAAAAGGTCGCCACGTGATGTCTCGAGAAATTTCTTGCACTTAGCATGGGTACCTTCGACAGTCGACGTATCGCGGTATCTGAAATGCAGATAGTGAGAAGTCCAGCATTCAACCAGCTTGGTTTTATACTTCCACCAGTGCTTATCCAAATAGTCGGCCATCTCACTGCTTGTCGATCGGATGTCAGCACCGCGTATGGCAAATTCGGATTCGGTAGGCGAATCTACAGCTTGGTAGTACAGCTCCATGATTTGGTCTGTAGGTACCGAATTTTCATACCTGTCCTGGCCGGGAGCAGGGTTAACAATCTCGACCTGGCCGAATAGTAGCCTTGCTTTTGCCAAAACGTTACGGTTCATGTGCCATCGGCAGACACGAGACGGAATTTCTGGAAACAAGCGATCTAGAGCGTTCATACAAGCTTTTTTGCGGTCGGTAAGGATAATTGACGGCGATGATGTATTGTAGTCTGTCATCATTGCTTTCAATTGCTGCAGAGCCCACGCAAAATCATCTTCTTTCTCACCAGGAGCCAGCCCTGGGCTATGGGCAGAACCGTGTTCATATTTGTCATACCAATGATGTTCAACAGCGGAAGGTCATACAGGTTTGCCTTGTACGTACAGTCCATGATCAGAACATCCGCATTCCAGGCGTACAATTGTTTGATCCCAGGGTGAGACCAGAACAAGTAGCGCAATCGCGACGTCTCTGGGTTGACTTCAACTCGGTAGAAAAAGTTGCGTCTCGTCAATTTCTTCTGAAGCAATTCTACTGGGGTGGTATCAATTAAATCTTCGCGTCGATCGGAATCCTTTCGATTAGATATGTCCTTTGCTGTAATTGATGTGCCTGGATGAGCTTCCCGGACAGCGGCTACCGAAACTTCCGGGGATATGCCAACTGCAGTCTGAGACGCGATCAAATCTGCTGCAGAAAGCTCTGTTGATACTAGGCGCTGCATATCCCACCTTCTATGCCCTGGGAGATGCTGACGTCCTCAGACGGAGGGTGGTTGTGACTTACAGACCCATGTTAGGTGGACAATTTCCGACTCGCCTGCACTGTCGTTTCGATCCACAGCCTCCAGACGAATTGTCATAGTGCAGCCTATCTTGCTCGTTCCGCGCTTGGTGCGTTTGCGGTCTTCCTCCCGAAGATCACGATTGATTTGAGTATGGCCGTACTTATCGCACTTGAAGTCTCGCTGCCAGATCTCCTTATCCTTGTCCTTCTTGTTGTGGCCCTTGGTGACATCGATTATCTGTGTTCGATTCCAAGCGTGAAGGCCGGCCTCAGCTTCCTCATACGAATTGTACACCGATTCTGGAAGCGGCGGTATGCGGAAGCGACTGGAAGGTGGAGAGGTAGTGGCAGCCGTCACCATAATAGCGTAATGAGATAGCTTCGGGGCTTCAACAACAGCAACTTTCTGGACTATATTTGTATTGAATCCCACTGTACCAAATGTAATAGTCTATTTTGGAAATGGTTCTATCTGTAGAAACTGTCTCTTTTTCAAACGAACTATTTTGGATGACGCCCTTTTCCACACCTCGATCTCCGTTACCTCGATCTCCATAGATTTTCCCGGTTGGCCCGTAGCCCTTTACCACGTCCACCATCCCTTTCGTCTCTCCCGTTTCCAGCATTGCATCACTCTCAGAGTCCGTTTTGAGCTCCTAGCGACACTCCAGTAGCGATGGCGCTTCGATAGAACGTCGTCAAACTTGACAGGGTGCCCAACGTTATCCAGCACTACTACAAAATCAGTCCAGCAAATGAACACGCGTACAAGTGCTGCAAGTATGGAAAGACACCCAAATAGAGTTGATCGTCTACAAGTGGATTGAGTGGGTGGTAATGCGCGATATGCCGTATTCATAGGTCGACAACCATTTGACAAGAGAGCTGGCAGGGTTGGAGTCGTCGGCTCATGTATCTAGCAAGTCGGTAGTGACCTACATTCGAGCTCTTGTATTGTGAGCAGGGTTGGCAGTACTGGCACTTTTCTCAACTACTGCCAGTAGTTTGCCAGTGCCATCTTTCTAACTACTATAGTAATCAGCAGCTTGATTTCGTTCTTCTGGACTACTAAAGTAGTAGTACTGTAGTACTACTATCGAATAATCGCACTTAATAACAGGAATTGTTCACATTGTGTGGTTGGTGTATGTGCACACCATCTGTAGGTTTACTAAAGTTTATGCTATCGAGTCTGCATGCCTTCCTATTGGTAAAAATCTCTTCTGGATCTCGGCAGTACAAAACAGTACTATCGGACCAGTAAAGCTAACTACTGGTTTCTATAGTAGCAGTAGCTCATAAATTCTGCAAGCTACTGGCTATTACAGTAATAGTACTGCTACTACAGTACTGTTTTGTACTGCCAGACAAGTTACTGCTAACCCCTGATTGTGAGTTCTACTCCAAACTGGCCGGGGCGATTGGTTATTCGCCCAAGCCCAATCGACCCGCCAATCGGCCGAGCCATACAAAACTATAATTAGCAGTGAGTCGCACTTAGGCGAGAGATTACTGTGCTACCCAATTGCTGTGGGGCGATTAGCAAAATGACTTGGATTTGTATTGGATCGGTTTTGACTTGAGCATAGAATTGCCCCAGATCGCCAAATTTGGCCGGAGTTCACAATACCTCTGGTGGAACAAGAAGTTGCAGCTCGACTACCTCGCCGCTTTGCGATTCAATTCGATGGGTGGAAAGACAACACGACGCACTATATCGCAGCATTCGCAACCTACATGCACGACGGTAGTTGGAGCAATAAAGGCCGTTCATGCCCAGTAGGATTCTGTTGATAAGAAGCCGCAGTTGGATATTGTAACTTCGTCTTCCAACATAGTATCCTGTCACCTGCAATTGATAATTGCCATACGAGCTCTTCGCGCAGTATGTTACTGCAATGAATATTGCGATACGGCGTACTTCGCAATATATTTTTTCCAACCTCTGATCCGCACCATTACCGCAGCCGCAATAGGGATTCCACATTCGCTCGCTGAGTGTAGTACGTCCACGAGACGAAACAGTTGAACACGGTGTTGGGGAAGCTGGCACTTCCGTAAGTAGTTTCTGCCGAGTGTATTGCTCGGAAGAAGGTGAATTTAAAAGTGAACAAACTAGTCCAGCACTCGTGCTCTTGCTCGACTTGCTACTGCAAGTCAGCAGCACTCGCTTGAGCTCACACCTCAACTAACATCAACTGCAGCTACAAGTACATGCCAGCTGGCTTTGACTGCAACTTGCATTCACAAACCAAAGTGCAATGAGGGCAAGGCTTTCAACCTGAGCCCCACTCTGTGCTCGGTTCGGAAACCGGTACAGTGTACCGGGGAAACGGGCCGGATGTTTCCGACTTGCGACAATCACGGCATTCTTGATTTCGTCGCCGAAGACTCAAGACGCCCAAGAAGCGCAGAGCTTCACGAACGCAGAGTTCCACGTAGGGCGCAGAGCCCCACGCCAAGCACAGACCAGGCGCAGAGCCTACGTGAAGAAGGAGCCAAACTCCGAAGAATGATGTCGAACCCTCCGGCTTCGGTGACGAGGGCGAACGAACTACGGGGCAACGTTGACCGACTCGAGTGCCCGCATGATCTCCCTGATGGCGACTGGGACGGACCAGTGTACGCTCGCCTTCGCGAGCCCCGACACATCCAGCCCGGACATACGAGCCCTTCGTGATTGATGACTCAAGTCGACGCCCCGGCTGGGTGTGCGACATTATATCACAACGATATAACCCCAACGAGCCCAGCGTGCCTTCCTGTGAAGGCTCAGCTGGGCTCGCAGCCGCGGTGATCCCGTACAGTCGACTCACTCACCCGGCCGACGATCTTTCCAGGGAACTGCGCGACCGCCCGCTGCTGTTGCAGTTTCGGTTCGTGCGGTTACGCAACTGCTTTCTCGTAGACGGCGATGGGTCGGATACCCGAAATTTCCCAAACCGTCTTTCTGGTGGGCCAGGTCGTTGCCTACCACTCGTGCGACCGGCTTTCCTTTGTAACGCCATCGGGCGTTGCATTGAAGCCTACTTCCAGCTACATGTGTGTGGTGGCTATTCGTCAGCTTGAATCAACTCTTCCAGCCCATGTGCTGATTCATGCCCAGGCGGCTTGGGACTCATTGATCTCCCGCCATGATTACGTGGTCGGCTGGTGCCACGGGGTTCCAGCCGGCACCTACCCGACACGCCGCATAGCGCGGTTTCGATCTCGTTGGGACGAATTCATCGTTCCGAATGCTGATGATACTGAACTGCAGCGCCTGCTGCGCGCCGCATTCGTACCCAGGGGTCTGATACCACCGTGGATTTCGGCACATCTCCCATCCCGCTGATCACGGAGTTTGGCCGGATCATCTCAGTCGTCCCACTCGAGTACGCTCGGACGTACATCGGGCCGTCCAGATCGACAGCTCGAGTGGAGACACTGCTGATAGTGACTCGGATTCTCCAGAGGACATTTTGGCGGTGGGCATGTCCCGTGGGCGTCCGAGACCTCACGGGATCCCTCGCGTCATGTGCCATGACTCCCCGCAACGTCTTTCGCTCCCTGTTCCTGGCCAATGGATCGCGCCTCATGGCGAAGACCCCGATTCGACCCCCAGATACAACTAGTCGCCGCGACTTCGGCCGATGCCGGAGACGCAGCACCGCAAACGATCGCTGTACCCACCGGGGTTGAAGCGAGAACACCATCCGCGGTGCCTCTCGCTCCATCTGCGGCAGTCGCAGTCGCTCCTGTACCTTCCGACACGGTCCTGATGACCCTGATGTCTCTCGCGCGGTCCACACAGCAGATGGTGGAGACCACTCAGCAACTCATGCGCGAGCAACGAGAGCATTAATCGTTGGGTGTACACCAAGATGTACCGACCGTGGCTAGACATAGTATGACAGTTGACACCACAGTGGTGTCCATGGCGATGGAGGGCAGACCTCCTTCGCGTTCACGTCGGTCCAGGCAACGCCGATCAGGATCGCGTGGAAACCATCGGCACTCCCGCCACAGCACGAGTCCCACCTCTCGTGGACGCATACATCATCCACCAGGAGATCGTAGCAGGAGTCCACCACCCCGTACTAGTATTCACCGATCACGGGATCGGAACCGGAGCCCGACCCCAGTATACAACAGAAGCCCCCGGATTCGTAGCAGGAGCCGTGATCGCAACCCCCGTCACGATCAAGTTCATGAACGGGTAGTCAGCCCGTGGTCACGTCGAGAGCAGCCACTACGATACTCATCCCGGGACATTGGTCGAGATCAGCGATACCACAACTATACTGAGGGCCCGAGGCCTGGTTACGACGGCGCTCCTAGCGCTAACTATCGCGATAGTCCACAAGGACTTGGCGGCAACCGTGACAATCGATTTACATTCGGCGAGCCAGATGCTCGTCGATCGGATCGCCAGGACGTCGGCCCTCCGCCCCGACAAAGGAGTGGCTGGAACGACTCCTCTGGCCACGGCCAGCGCTAACCCCGCGACGACAGCCAAGACTTCCAGTATACTCGTGACCGTGATTACCACCAGACGCGGGACACCGACCTACTTCAGCACACGATTTCGGATCTGATGGTCGGTGCCACCCGTTTCCGACCTCCTGCAGCGGAGCTCCGAGTCCATCAAGTGGCCAACGTTGGCCCTCGACCGAATGGTACGTACAACAGAGCTGACCTCCAGTCGTTCTGGAACATGTCTTTGCTGGATCGCGTTTCGGATATCCAACAGCGGGAGACTCTTCGGGATCGTTACCGGGTCACCAAAGTGACTGCAAAGATGACTTTGCCGTGAATTTTGGCACTCGCCAACTGGATCATTCCTGCCACCCCCACGCAGAGTGGAGGCGGTCGTTCGATCACACACGACCCGGCTACATGGACTTCTGCAGACACCAGTCCATCGGCGTGCATCCAGTCCATTAAGGAGTTGCGTTTAACGCTATCATGTATCGACGAAGATGCCAAAGAATGGTACCCCGTCCAGTGGCGGAGGTATTCAGCAGCGTTCACGCCAACTCGCGGTCGGAATTGTTGGATCAGGCTCCATAAAACCTCGTCCATGCGACCATTAACCTGTTCACGCATGTGTTCACTACCCTCTTTCACTCAATTCGTGAAGGGCTCCCTGCGGAGTCGTTGCTACCCCAAGCACAGGCGATCATGACACGCGGATCTGCCGAATACGAACGATTGGCGCGCAACGTCATCAATGAAGGAATGATAGCCACATGGGCTCATAACCAGATATCGCGACATCACCGCGCACAGAGCGCACCTCCAGGTCGAAGAACAAGTGGCAGCACAGTTCGGAGCAAAAGGGTCATCAGCGATTCCACAGCGGATCAAATCGTTAATTTCTGTGGTGAACGGCAGTCAAGTCTGTCTTCGCTTCCAAACCCGTAAGGGTTGCGACTTCGCTGGATGCAAACACAAACACGAACTTGCTAGGCTGCCAGCTGAGCTACTCGACCTCATGACGTCCAAGCATGGCAACCTCAAGGACGGACACCCGAATCTCTCCGACTGATGCCACAGAGGCGATGAGCAGCTTCAGGGACCTGGTCTCCTGCATTCCCAATTTACGTTTCTTGCTCATGCGCCTCGTTCACCTCTTTTTCAGCCTGTGCTGACAGTGCCAGTTGCACATCTTGATCCAGTCGATCTAACTCCACACACCGGGGCCTTTGCCAGCGTCGCAGAGACGTCTCCGTCCTATGTCCTGATGGCATTCGATGGAGGGGCACGGGCCTCGGAGGCACGTAGCGCACATGGCTGCTGCGTGTGGTCCAACACGGGATCATTAATATGGTGGGCGGCCTGCGCCGTTCATCCTTGTGGTACCAACAACGAAATGGAGGCCTAGGGGCTCCTTTCTGGCCTACTTTGGCTACATGACCACTATAGATACACGACAATCCGAGTCATTGGAGACTCCGCGATCGCCGTGAACATGGCGACCACAACGTATCGTGTAAGCGCCAACAACCTCAAAGGACCAATTCGTCTCATACGTGAACTGCTTTCACAACTTCAACATGTAACGCTCCATGCTGCCCCGAGGGCCTACAATTCTGCCGCAGACGGCCTCTGCAATTGGATCATGGACATGGACGCGTCGGCTTCCTCTTCCATCAACAGATCAGCGGATGACTCACGGTGGCCTCTCAGCACAGAGCTGTCCTCGGACCCCTACGGAAGGGTCTCCCGGCCTCCCGCTTCAGGACTTTGTCGTGGCCCGGTGGCGTCGTCAATGGAGATTCGTCATCGGCGACTTCGAGCGAGTCTCTCACCTCGTGCGCTCTCGATTCCTGGGGATCGGGGCCAGTGTTATCCTGCCATTCTCTCCGCGGTCTGTGCCTCCGTCGATACACCACGACGGCTCGGCATCAGCCATCCTCATTTGAGGGGGACACTATCGTGTGTCGGGATTGCACCGTCAACGGCATCCCTCGATGCGTCCCACTCGGAACATTCCGATGCTTTCAAGCACTGGCCACAAAGCACCGCATCCCGTTTCCAGTGAATCGGTTGTTCTTGAAGCCTGCTGCCTCAGAACGTCTTACAGTTCCCGATGCCGACGTTCGGCTTATCACGGCCCTGTCACGGCTACCCCACATGGGGATCGAAGTCGCACTTCGCATCTTTGAGGGCAGACCTCGACGGACCAGCGTCCGAACAAGGCCCTGCGGCCAAAGCTGTACAGACAGCACCTATCCGATTACCCTGACCTCCAGCTAGTCTGCAACATTGCGGAGCCCGGTGTAGTTCCACACTGGTGCAGCCCGTCGGACCGGGTCGGAGTGCGGCCTGTGCCGCAGAACTACCCCAGCGCGGAAAAGGGGCGGTCGTCGTCACTCATCGTCTGGTGACCGAATACTACCGCGGCCGGTGTATTCTCGCGAACAGATCGGCACTCTCGGAAGAACCAGCGTTCCATTCCAGTGCCTTCGCGCTGGTTCCCAAGAAGGACATTCCTCTGGACCAGGGCGGCCGTATCATTCACGATTTATCGGCTTCACCGGGAGACTCGATCAATGAGGCCACCGACACAGATTGGACACCGGACGCTCGGTGGGACCCGTATTCCAGCCTCGCTCAACGTGTCTTGGAACTGCGTCGGCAGTATCCTGACGCTACCATTTACGCGCTCGGAGCGGACATTGCAGAAGCGTTTCTACATGTGCCAGTGCACTCGCGAGAAGCTTCTGCATTCGGGGGCATTATCCCTCGATCACATACTGGCACCGTATCAGGAACAGCGGTCTTTGGGTGGACAGCTTCGCCCGGATACTTTGCAGTCTTCGGAAAGGCTGCACGCCATTTCCGACGATCAGGCTCATCCTACGTCTTAGGACTGCCACAACCCTTCTGGATATTCCAGTGGGTCGACGACATTGTCGCCATCGAGGTGGACGTTGGGGACAGACTCCTACGTGCCGAACAGCGCCTCAGAGACGCAATAAAACTCGTTTTCGATCGGACGGTTGGCACGAAGGCAAATTGACAACCTGATCCCGTCAGATACATGCGGTAGGCATCGACTGGAACTTGACAGAGCTCACCGTATCAATTCCGCAGAGGAAGATAGACAAGACCAAGAAGGTGGTCACAGAGACACTGAACTTGGCGTTCGTGACGAAGAAGACTCTGAACAAGCTGGTAGGAGTGCTAAGGCACGTGATGACATTCATCCCTATTGCAAAGCCATTCATGCAAAGACTCATCAGCGTTCAGCAAAGGGTCGAACGAGCCGGATGCTCGGGGATCCCTATGAACGACACACTACGCGACGACCTCGTGTGGTGGAAAGACTTGGTGTTCGAAAACGAATTCGCCGGAGTTCCGATGACCATGTTCGATCGACACTCTCCTGAATCGGACGGATGGGTGGTCACTCATGATGCGTCGAGCATTATCGTCCATGGTCTGACACCACAAAGAACATTCAGAGCTGCAGAAGTCCATCCGTCGACGGCACGGCGTTGGCACTTTGCCTACTCAATGTGGTGACGACCTGGATCCCAGAGGATCCAACGCAGGAGTATTGGCAGCATATACGAGTCTACGTACAGACGTCATGGGAAGCCAGGCTTCTCAGAAGCATGTACTGCTCAGATCCAACGGGACAACAGTACCTTCGGTCACTGGCCGTAGCACAAGCTAGCAGAAAGCTGACACTCTCGGCCACCAGAGTCCTCGGGCGGACAACCGAAGCGCGTCCATGCGATGTCCACTTCCCAACTCACCGATGTGATCGTATGTGTGTGCAGACAGACTCGATCAGGTTCGAGCATCAGCCGGACAGCTCAAGAGAGCAGCTATCAACGAATCGTCCCTGCGGACATACTCTAAGAAGTTCGGCCACTGGGTCGACTTCTGCGAAGAGTTCGGATTCCCAATCTGGATTGATCAGCTGACGCAAGAAGAGACAGGCTCGGATTGTCGGTCTCTTTGCCGGCCTCTGCGCTCTCGAGGGCCACAACAAACAGAAACGGGAAACAAGTACCAGACATTCGACAGCAAGATGGCGGCAGTCGCCTTTGCACACCGAAGCGTTCGGAACGCGAGACTTAATTACAAGAATCCGGAATCTGAGCTCATTGCTCAGGGGTATAAGAGAAACAACAGCCACGTCGACAGGAAGCAGCCCGTCACCACTCCCATGCTGTGCACGATGCACCGTTGTCTCTACGAACAACGAACCGATGAGAAGGACGGGAGACAGACCTCCTGTGGGGATCCGTAGTGCTCGCGTTCTTCTTCCTCGACCGCAGCTCAGAGCTGTGGGGCCCAGTGGCCAGGGATAGCTCGACGGGAGGAACAACGCACTGCATCAAGGCAGCGGATGTAACTCTGAGAGACAGACAAGGCACAGCAATCGAACCAGGTTCGAACACAGCCTACTAAGTCGAGATCCTGTTCAGATCTCACAATGGCGATCAAATTCGCCAGGGGAACATCATTCGCCATTATCGCTCCGGTGAGAGCTACCTCTGCCCAGTCACAGCGGCAGATACGTGTCTGTGCGTACGCAGACACTGGCTACACGGCGGCAGACGCCTCGGCCCATTCCTGACATCGGTCAGCAGCACCTCAACGATCAAGAAATCTGAGGTGGCCAAGTTGATCAAACAAGCGGCACGAACCCAGGAGCAGATCCTAACGACTACTCATCACACTCAATGCGTATCGGCGGTGCCTGTGCACTGCTTGCGGCTGACAAAGGCGAAACCGTCATCCGACTCATGGGAAGGTGGTCAAGCTGGTGTTTCGCTGTATACACAAGACTACGGCCCGGCATGCTCCGTGACGTCGCGGAAAGCATGATCAGAGCATCTACTTGGGAGTGTCCAGACGACTTATCCGTCCAGCCACTCGGGGGTGCAATCAGCCAAGCATCTCTAACTAATCAAGCACTTGCCCCTCACGCCGTGACCGCAGTCAAGATTAAGGAAAACACTGAGACTCGACTCTGTACTCGAAATCCAGCTCGTCTCGCTGTGTCGTGGGACTCGTGGCCAGCAGTGTGTGTTCCGTAGACACTTCAGGCCTTCAAACCGTCGAGTGCATAGAGCTTTCTGCAGTGCCAACTCCAGCTCGTCTATGATCTCAATCACACTTCCATCCAAAGCGATTAAAGTCACCACCTCACTCTGCTTATCACCCGTGCATGAGTCTGCTGAAGCAACTTCCGGAGATGGCAACTCCGCTACAGTCGAGCGCGCACCGACACATCATTGACCGACGCCATTCCTTGAAGCAAATGTGAGTGATGCACCGGAGACCGTGGTGTGTTATGCCGGACACGTTTCCGCTCGCTCGCTTCTCCCCGCGCGTCGTAGCATATGCACGACGGATGGAGCGGCTGGCAATGAGAAGCGTCACAGGCATTCGCCTTGAAGTAAGCTGTGCATTGTTGGTAAGTGTACGTTGATAATCTCACGTTGATTTTTATAGCTAGCAGAAATGCAGGAGGGTCTGCGGAGGTGTGGTGATCTTCCTGAGGATAGTAACGCTGCTGCAGGCAAGGACGTATCACTACTCTGGAGACAAGGAGTCAAAGATCGAGCACGACTAAAGCGCGATGTTAAAGGCCGACAGGAAGAGCGATAGAGTGCTGCTACACGAATACAGGTAGAGAGCACCGTCTCATGGTGCTCTGTGCAGTATGTGCTGGCCTAATGCTTTGTCATGGTTATTGCAACAATACTTATACAGGCTTGCGTTAGGAAGTTTTTTAGCTTATGGTCATCTCGTCGCAAGAGCTCGACATGAGCGCTACCTGCTCGCTATCGTCACAGGTACTCTCCCGCACCAACGCACACTACTTTTGCGCTGGCAACTAAACTCAGTTTTGTTACTGCCGCAGAGTGTATATCGTGGGTATTCCCTTCACGCCTGGATCCATCGATTGGTGCCTAAGCTACGGTATAACGCGGCAATGCAGATCCAAGCTCTTGTTTGGTTCGTTGCAGCTTCATTGGTTGTCCTTAATGTACGATTTGAACGCAAGTGCGAGGAGCGACGGCGTGCCGGACTACTTTTTCAATTTTCTGTGGGAAGTCGAGTGTCTTTGGTACATCAGAATGTCGGAGTCAACTTTTCTTTCGACTCCGACACTCCTTGAAGCTCTCTGCGAGTTTTGTTTGAGCTTCGAAAGTCGCGAGCATCTCTTGAATTCAAGACTCCAACGTGGCGAGAGCAACAAAATTTCCTTCGACTATTTGTAAGTGTCATGCTGGACTATGGTTGGGCATGGCAACATACTGATGCAACTCGTGCTGCATTACTGCAGAATATTGCGCAGAAGATGGCAGCACGCCGTGCCAGACTCGTGCACCGTTGGAATCGGACTAAGACGGTCGTTCTGGACAAACGTAGGCAGCGACGCGTCAAAGAACGACGTTTTCGTCGTTGTCATCTAGCAGAACGAGGAGTGGTAGTGGGCGACTGCTACGGCTGAGTACCACGTCCGCCACGTACAAGGCAGCATATTCCTCGTCACCGTAAACATGGTGAAAATCGCAAGAAATGCTTAGGTTTAAATGCAAAGAGCTTAGCGATGCCTCATGGTGTCGACGTACCGACCTACGATTAGCTGTAGCTATCCATGACCACATCTAGTGCAGTATGCTGCAGTGTGTGCAAGCAGGACGGCACGAGTGTTTTTCACATGCAGTGTATTCGTATAACTCGATAAACCGCATTGCGCATGAAGACCTTACGACCGTACGAATTAAATGATATTCATTTGGTGTTTCATCAAACGAGATCACTCACGCCTCACGCTAAGCTAACTCGCGATCCATCCACTGGATAGTGGTTTGTAATCTTGTAATTAACACCGACGACTATGATCTCTGCCTTGCAGCGTTCAAACGGCAACGATTTCTTACGAGTAAACCGATCTGGCGACGAAGCAACTTTCAAAATATTATTCGTGAAGTCCAGTTCGTCCGTTGGGAGCACGAATTTATTCACGTTGCAAACCGGTACGACAAAATACGTTTGGACCACGGCAAACGGTTCTAGATCCTTGTCGGCAGCAAGTTTGTTCAAGACTGCGACAAAATGGGGTGACCAAAGGAATGCTTCAAAGCGCGCGTAACCTGAACATCGCACTAACTGTTTTTCTTATCGACGAAAACGGCGTCATAACCACCTTGATTCCACTTTCTCGGGGCCAACCACGTCTACTCCACCTCAAATAATTGTCCATCGAAGGAGCATCTGGGTCGAAAAATACGATGCTAGACTTCTCCCACTTCTCAGTCATGCTGACTTTGGAATCACTGGCATGGCAACACGAAATACCGTTGGCGTGGATTGTGCGAAAAACCAAGCCTCGAATATATGGCCATCCATTGACGGATTAATTTCACACAGCGAAGCAAATTGGTTCAGCAAGTCAGGACCAAGTTTAGCAGCCATTCTCCGCATCACGTAGCGACTTATCAAACAGTCATCTTTGCTACTATCATCAATATTGCTGCGGTATTGAGCCAGCAAGCGATTAGCAGAATTACCAGATAAAGAGCCGCTCAAGTTCTGCGCGAGGATTCTCACGTCCGTCACCGCCCCGATCGCGACTTCAAAATTATCAAAAACGTACTCTTCCGAGAAGTCGAACATAGCTCTCGCGCTTCCACCGGCAATAAAAACTTTTATTGTAGCCTCTCCATCCTTTGGTCTTGTTCCGATAACAATACACCGGTGTTTCCAGTATACGGGGGTAGCACGCTCTCAATACAGCGAAAAAATCATCATGTTGAATTGCCTGTTTGTACTCCTCGAATGTCCACGAGTACAACTCAAACATCATTTGGGTCCTGACTCGCTTTGCACTAGGACCGCTCGTCCCTGTCTCACGATGCCGAATTGAACCAATATGAACGTCTTGTGCAGCCTCAGAAGCTTGTTGTTGGCTATCCGCACTTACTGGGGCATACTCAAAACCCGGTAGTCCTTGCCAATCCGACTCATCGAGCTAACACACACCAGTCGATGTTTAGTAACTGCTTCATTGTGCCACCATTTGCATTCTTTGAAACATCTTCAATCTCTTTCAGCCCCTTGACGTATCCATCCAAAAAATAATGGTGTTCCTCTCAGTAGATGTCGACGACAAAATGACTTTTAGTTTAAGGTTCACATCTCTACTCTCCATGACGCAAGTTGCTTTCGTGTTTTGTTCGAGTTTTACGCAACTGAAATTGTCATTTCCTCGCGAGTAATGAATCCAAATCACATCCCACCGCGACGAGACAAGAGAGTAAGCAAACGCGAGCGCCGCACACGATTTCCCAGTCCCCGGTGGACCAACAACCCATAATAGAGAGGGTTTTTAACAGAACAGCGATTCATCTCATTCCATTGGTCCACCAGTTCAACGCGGCGATAGAGTATCAGCTCTCTTTCATGAGGACCAACTCCAGTCCCGTCAAGAAAATGACGGGGAATTCGAATTAGTTGTTCTTCTGGTTGAATGGAAAGCCAAGGGCGAGGTACGGCAGGGCTCCAGACAATTGGTGGAGCCGAAGATGCTACAATATTCAGCAGCACGCTGCGTGTAACTTTATCCACCAACTGGGACAGTCCAGGGCTCCCCGGCGCTGCTACTGAAGGCGCTGCTGGCGGCGGTGTCAGTGGCAGCGACGGCACTTCCACCAAGACGTGAATGTCCCTCGCCACAGGCTTAAACCTCGTCCCAAAACATTCAGCTTCATTGAGCTTCCACGACGAGCGCATCTTCGTGAATTGCTTATCTGGCCTGCCTTGTAAAAGGGCATCCAGACGATCATCGTCCTTGACCCACGCGCCGTCTTTCCACGCCAGGTAGAGCTTCACCAAGTGTCGTCGCACTGCGTGCTGCTCGGTGCTCAAGAACCGAGCGATGGCTTCCTGCAGCGCTTCGACCTCTGCATCTCTTTCGATCTCGACGGAGAAGACGCTTCCTTGGCGATACACTCCGCACCACAACTTGATCTTTCCTTTTGGGACTGCGCAGAAGAGTCTGTCGGATCAGCGTGGTGTGTCAGCCAATCAGCTGTCAGAGTGAGGGTACGGTACCAGTATTGTGCGTTCGATTCGAAATTTCCGTGGTCGATTGGTTGAATCGACCAAAGCCCAATCGACCCGCCAATCGACCAAGCCATACAAAGCAATACTTAGCAGCGCGCTGACTGCCGCTGGCTTGTGGCGGAGAACCTCTTTTGGTTCCCCATTCTGCAATACGGCTACAAGGTGCATCCGGTGTACACGTTCGGCGAGGAGTACACGTACCACAGCTTCCCCTTCCTGCTGCAGCTCCGTCTCAAACTCAACGAGTTCAAACTCCCTGGCGTGCTCTTCTACGGTCTCCCACACTCACTGACGCCCGAGGGCACGCGCTGGCTAGGCTTTCTCCGTCAGTTTAGTACTTCAAGAATTGATAAGGTCAAGCTGTGGTGTGCTGTAAACGATGAAGGGACTGTATTTTCCGTTGAGGTCGCGAGCGATGCTAAGGTAGAAGCGCTGCGGAATGCTATTGTGAAGAAGAGGGAGGACGTAAACAACCTCTTCAAAGTTGATCCAGCCGAAATGACGCTCTATTTGGAGCAGAAAGACGGCGCGTGGCTTAAGGATGACGAGGGTCTAGATGCCTTCTTGAAAGGCGGGTCTTACGATAATCATGCAAATGGGCCCAACGCGGAAGCTCAGCAAGAAGGAGTTGTACAATTTCGACCCGGGAGAGAAAACGATTCACGTCTTGGTGGACGTTCCATCAGCGGAGGTGCCGATGGAGAAGCTATTAGGTGAGCTCAAATGGAATGAGCCAAATCCGCTGTGCAGAAGCTCGGGACGAGTCTGGCCATATCAAGGAACGTCTAAGCTCGCGGCCAATTTGAAGACTCATCTTGTCGAGCATTACGATACCTGGCGAGAAGGCCTGGAGGATAAGCAGAATCACGCCCTTTTCTTAGTTCTGAGTGGACTTGGGACGGGAAAATCACGCATGCTCGATGAAATGAAAGGTTTGTTGTGCGAAGCCGCAACACAATCAGGGCGTCCAGACATTCGGACACGAGTGGAGAATGCCTACGTGTTTCACATCAGCTTCGAGAACGACACTGCCACAACCGGATCATTACTTGTCCCGAAAATCCCTGAATTTGATATTAGCTACCGGCTGCTCTACCAACTCGCAAAAGAAAGAAGAGGATGGGGCCAATTTGTGGCTTGCTTGATAGCATCGTACTCTTCCCTTCATCCGTACATTGCAACAGTGATTGAAATGCTGGCAAAGCTGGAAAAGATTGACAATGTGAAGGGTATGACGGTGATCTTGTGCGTGGATGGTCTCCAGAAGCTGCATAACGATGCTGCTAAGCCACACAACTTCTATGGCCTGCTGTCTGCTGTTTGCTCCTTTCTGAACGGGTCAAGAGATTTTGCTATCTGTGTGTGTGCTTCAACAACTGGGATGCCTGTTCATCAAGATCTACGACACTTTCATCAGAAGCGTGTGTCGTTACTTCCTCCGGTATTGTGGGCAAACAATCTTGCCACGAAAGACAAGATTTGAGAAGCAGTTGGTGGACGATATAGGAGGCCATGGTCGAGCGCTGGAAGTGTTGGAGAACGTGTTCTCTTACTACAGAGGGGTGGTTTGGAGAATATTGATCCAGCTGATGTTGTGGATCGTGTGTGTAATGAGCTTCGAACAAAACAAGGTGACATGCTCAATGGTCCTTTGTTTGCAGACCGTGCCAAATGCCAGGAAGTACTGGGCGCAATCCTCCCTCGCAGTTTCTATGGTCTAACAAACACAATTGCCGGTACTACAGTGGATGAGTGGATGAGCTGCAAAGCTTTGGTTTGTTTCGGCTAAGTCGTGAGAGATCCCTAGAGTGCGCTTTCATTCTTCTTCAGATGCTGATGCGGAAACATCTACAGGAAATTGGTGACCCTAACAACTTCTACGAGCATCTCACGGGGTCTGTGTTGGCATGGCAGCTTTTTGAGACTTTGGTGGCGTCATTCCGTGGAGTAAATCCATGGTGTACGCGGGCATCTCAGTTGCGTTGTCAGCATTTCACTCTGGAGCTCGGTTTGGTCTGATTGAGTGGATTACCATCCGCGAACGAAGCCCTCGCAAAGTGGTGCAGTCTACACGCCAATTAAAAACAACATCCCGCTCCGACTCGAACGATGGTTTCGTCGACATTTCCGAAATGACAACGATTGTCATCAACAGTACCAGCGCTTCGACTGCTGACATAGTTACTAGGGTCCAACTAGTGGTTAATGATGTGGAAATTCATTGCAACGAAGTTACTCAATGCAAGTTGCTGCAAAGAGGTCAGATCATGGATCAGACTACATACGACGCCATAAAGCCAAAGCTGTCGACGACACCGATGTTTTCTTGCTCATTACGACAGCCGCAGTGGACAAGGAGTTGATTCTCCCTCAACGATGTGGAATCGTCTCAAAAGACGAGTTTGACCAATACTTTGGACCATTTGCAAGCCGGGCATACCGGAGTCTTCTGGAGCCACCGAATATTAACGCTGCTTCGTACTTCGAGTTGAAACGGATTGATGGAGTGGGAGACACTACTACCAGAGACATAATTGAGCAGCGGAGCCTAAAGCAATTTGCAAGCGTTGAGGACGCAGTGAGTCGACTCGGTTCAAACAAGAAGTTCAAGGCTACGAATACGAAGGTCCTGAGTGCACTGTATTGCGATGGTGAGGGGAAAGAAGCTAGTTCGTAGCGTAGCTAATAACGTAGTAAGTAATAACGTAGTAAGACGTTGATCTTGTTGCCTATAACGAACGTTGGGCAAAATTTGCCAAAATTTGCCCAACGTTCGTTATAGGCAACAAGATGTATTTAATATATCGACGCCTCCATGATTGGAAATCTGAAAAGCGGCTATAGTCAGATTCCTTTATACCCACGTAGTCCATAAGGCACATACTAAAGCTGCCGAGATGGCGAGTTTTTTTAAGAAGGTCGAGCTCAGGCGCGCTTTGTACGTCTAATCTCCGTCGAGGTGGATCGCGATGCAAGGAGAAGGGCTCCAAGAAGTTATCGTGGAGGAGAAAAAATGTGTCAACGATCGCTCTCAAATTGATCCAGCCATGTTAACGCTGTACTTGGGCAGAATGACCGGAATGGTCAAGTCAAGGATTATGACAGTCACAAAATGTTTTTTGTTTTGCAAGGAGAAATCGACGAGTTAGTAGATCCATCGTGGCCGCTCGACGACGTGCAATACCTTGATAGTTTGGGAGGCGATGCACAGAGATTAACAAGCTCTGGTGGCAATACTCCTCAATGGCGCCGGCAGCCGAAGTGCTGACGACGCCGACAATCGACTTGATTGCCAGACCGATTCGAGCAGGAGTGCGCCTCAGGAGCAGCAGCCTGCTAGATCGGGTGGTGACGCATTGCCCACGACTCTTATGCCTGGGAGGGCATGGGAGGATGCATCGACATTGGGTTGTTTGTTATTCACGTTGAAATAGTGGCGGTTGTTGAAGTCTCACTAGGGTGAAAGTTCATTCTGTGTATCGTAGTCCATGCGGGCGGCTAGAGCCCAATTTCGATTCGGGGCAGAAAGTTGATCAAACTCGATGACATGGTGACGGAATGTTTCTTTGTGCTATCGCAGCAAACGCTGTATTTGTTTAACTTAGTCGAACTCGAGGATGACCTTGGCGGACGAGCACGTGCCGGCAATCTTCAGGCCGTCCAGAATGTCTTTGAACGCCAGGCGGTGGCTGATCAGTGACGCAATCTTCGCTTCGAGACGCGGCATGGCTGCGATCACGTCCGACATCTCCGTCGGGTAGCCCACCGCCGTGGTGATCGTCATCTCGCTCGTGAGCATTCGTGCCAGGGGCAACAGGATGGGCTCCCTCGGGACCGCTGTGATCACCATGCGAGCATGGAATTTAGCGATCGCGGTAACGTCTGACAGGATGTTGGGAGCGCCAGCGCAGTCGATGAAGGCGTCGGTGCCAACGCCGAGGCGGTTGTAGCTCGGCACCTCGCCGTGTAGCTTCGCAAGCTCTTCGCGGAGATTGATCTTGGTGGGGTCAAACGCGGCCCGGGCACCGGGGCTCGAGCACGCTCCAGTCGCTCCTCCGCCAGGTCCAGTGCAACCACATCGGTCACTCCACGGTCCACGAGCCACAGCAGCATGCCCAGTCCGATGGGGCCGCAGCCGAAGATGACGACCTTGTCACCGGCCTTGACTTCGGCGCGGTTCACGCCATGCATGGCAACAGCCAACGGCTCGCACAAAGCGGCAATCTCGTACGGAATACCGTCAGGAATTGGCAACACCGAGGCACCGAGCTTGGCGTCACGCACTAAGAGCTCCTGGGTGAAGGCTCCCTCTGGACCGCCCGAGCCAATGTTGCTCGGGGTTTGCATGGGGTTCACCACCACACGCATGCCGACCGTGATGTCCTCGACCTCGCTGCCGACCTCCATGACAATTCCTGCGGCCTCGTGACCGAGCGCCGTGACGTGTCCCGGTGGGATACCACCGATGCGGATGTACATGAGGTCAGAGCCGCAAATGCCGGCCACCTTAGGCTTGATGACAATATCGCGAGGGCCCGTGGCAGGGCGGTCGTAGGCCTCGAGGCGCACGTCTCCCTGGCCGTGGATCTTGACAACTTCAGTCATGGTGGATGGATGCGTGGAGAGTTGGAGGCGCTTGATGAGAGCGAGGCGAAATTGGAAATGAGCCTTTTCATCTACCGATAGCGCCACGTACGTACTCAGCGACGTGAGTTAGCAACGAGGCTGATTATCGCCATCCGAAGGGAATCGGTTCAAAGTAATCGAAGAGGTAGGAATACGATTTCGTCGGTCGGTTCAAGCGTTGAGGTAGAAGCGGGCAGCGAAGGTAATCAGGAAAAATTCATGGGCTTTGCTTGCCGTTTGATCGCCATCTGCAGGCACTTCGGTGCGATCTGAAACAAAGTTGACGGTCCTAGTAGTGTAACGTGTCTGCTTTACCCTGCACGCCGGGTGGTCGAATTGCCTACAGTGCTGACTGACGAAACTGCAGCGTCCGAAAAGCGGTGAACAGGTTCAGCTTGAGGTCTGAATGATCAGATAACATGAACAGCACATTTCGAACCGTGTCAACCTTCTCTTTTGTACTCAGCACCGTTGTATTTCGTCTTCAGACTCTTCATGATCAGTATCGTCGGATGCCATGTGCAAAAAGTGATCATCTGTCGACTCATTCAGTAATTCCTCCGGGGTATCCGTGTGCGACATCTAAAGGTCACACCATCGTCCAGCCACCCCAACTCAATTTCTTCTAAAGATTCCCACATACAATTATCCAGTCTAACGTCGAAAGCGCTGCCAGTTCCAGATTTCCATCCTGCTGAGCAGAACTCTCGCAGCATGGCCGCACCAGATCCTCCCTGGTGGCAGGCGCTAAGCGCTGTACTGGGAGGAATGAGCATTCGCAAGGCCGCAAAGACGTTCTGGATAGACAGGAGGCTTTACGTCTTCAGCTTCATGGCACTGAAAAATCGACGCCAAGAAAGGGAGGCAAAGTATTTGTCGCGAGGGCACGAGGTTGGCGTGTTAGAAGTGATCGTAGCTCGAACACACATGGGTTTTTGTCTTGAGGACCCTGAACTACGGTACATCCTTCGCTAATGTGCTCTAGCCCAATAAGCCGGACTGCTTGTCACTTGAGTTTCCTAACAAGCGCTGGGTGCAGCGGTTTAAAGATCGTCACATAGCGGTCATTTCGGCTCTGATCTTGGATGGAAAGAGGGTAAAGCACTTGACGGAGGAGATTGTGCGTGGGTATGCTTCTCGGCTTGAGCCTGTCGTGCGTGACGTGCCTCCGGAATGCGTGTAGAATTGCGACGGAACAGGTGTGTGTGTGCAGGGCACAACGAAAATTCGAGTACTGTGTTCTCGTGGCCTCGCCGCTAATACGCGGCGCTCATATGCTCGTTAAAACGTCTTTATGAAGTGGGAGGATGCCAAGCAACGTACACGGAAAGGAAGCAAGCTGCACAGATGATACAAACAGCGCTTCGAGGGGAGCGCGAAAAGGAAACGTGCCCTCAACGCAAATGGCGCGCGCTTGGGGATAACACCAACCTGTATACAAAACCAAGTAGTTGTAAATGACACGTTAGGTGTCCCCGGGAAATCGGGTCACGACCCATTCTATAGTTAACTCAAGTAAAAAAGAGTGACACGTTGGGTGTCCCACACGGATAAGTGACTCAATTTCGGTGGCATTTTCTGTGGGGTTGCAAACGAACTCGTCGATGCTCATTGGATTTCGCTGATTGCCAGAAGCAAACCTTTTTGTTCTGCTCAAAGGTAGGATTGTCGACGTCCTTGACCTTGCGTCCCATGGTGAAAACGCAAATGATTCTCCGACGCGAAGGAGCACCATCACCCATATATAGAGGTTAACCTGCCGCGTCCAAGGCCCATAAATAGATCGAGAATGAGACCTCAGGACGAGACGGTGATCTAAACTTGATAGTATTCTTATACATGATCCACATCCCGTTCACGGGTCATATCATTAGTACAGCTTTAACTGTATACTGAGTTAGCACGTTCATTTTGAAAGGAGGCATTTTGCCTCCTTTTGAGTTGGAGATGGGCACCCTCGCTTGCCACGCATCCATACGACACGACACATGTTGTTGCATTTTACGGTGGGTGCCAGGTGAAAGGAGGCATTTTGCCTCCTTTCACGAAGATACGGTACTGCATTATGGCGTCGCCGATTGGACAAATATGATTCCTCCTCACCGACTGGTGCAAATCGGCCAATTACACACCACAAAATTTGACAGTATTCGACGTAAATTTTCCATCATTTGGCATCCTTGCATGAACGATGCATAGATACGAAGCCCAGCCAGGTTGGTGCGCGCGTAAGGTATATGTGGAGGTTGCGACCAGTTATGACTGGTGGTCTTCGGTTTGAGTTGCGACGTGTTCTTGCTGTCGGCAGGATGCAGATTTAAGGGCAACGCATCAGGGCAACGCATCACTATGAATGAACAGAGCAGATATTGCCCATAAAGAACGGTTCTATCATCCACTTCAGCACCCGAGCATTCTTGGTATGCGTGGCGCGCCAATTGTTATCCGAGCATTTATTTCATTCTAAGTATGGGCTGCGCGCGTCCATCGTTGTCCGAGCATTTATTTCATTCTAAGTATGGGTTACGCGCGTCCATACTTCAGACACATTTTTATATGGTATAGTGATTTTAGTATAACGACGGATAAATGCATATCCCGTGACTTCTAACATTATTCATTGTTGTGTTCTCTACATGAAAAATTGTTCTAAGATGTTATATTCAAACCGGACACCCAAGAGAGCCGCTCATTTTGAGATCCTCCCCCGCCCAGCGACATGCCGCCAAAGTGCGCGCCTGCAGAAACCCAGCCTACGGAAAGGAAGAAGCGACTAACAAGGCAAGGTGCTGAGCCGTAGGGCCGTGCGGTCGGCAGTTTGACAGCGACGCTAGACTTTTGGGGTGTGTGGAGAGAGCTGAAGGCGTCTGGGTGGACATCAAAGCCAGCACATGGTCTCGACAACAGGTACCGATACGTTCTACCCGGTCGCTCCGCAGATGGAAAAGGCGGGGGAGATTTCCTTATTGGCGAGGAAGCGGTACTACACTACTTCGTAAAGCACTGTATGTATTGTGGGTTACCCCTGTATACACCTCGAACGAATGCAATAACCAATGTAACCACTAATCGTAGGCATAGGTAGCAACGTAACCGAGGACCAACGCAGACGTGAGCTCGACATTGCTCTGCCTCCAAATGAAATCTGCGTAGCCGAAGGCCATCAAGGCGATCGCGCTGCTACTGGACGACAACGCGGTGTTTACGGAGACGACGGAGCTGCTGCTTGGCGAGATGCCCGTGTACAAGGCCCCGGCAAACGCGGTGGACGCAGCGACATTGGACCTGCTGCTGGACGAGGTGGCAGTCGAGAATGCGGGGATGGTCCTGCATGTGGTTGAGCTACTGCTGGACGTCATGTTGCTGCTGCTGGATGCATTGGCAGAGTGGATGAATCCGGCGGATGTGAAGCTGGTGCTGGACGAGGTGGACACGAGGACGATGGACCGGCTGTTGTCCGATATAGCGGTGTGCGTGGACATGGTGGACGCGGGGGCGGTGAAGTTAGTGTACGTGGTGGCAACATTGGTGGACGTGCTGGACGTGGTGGCAGTGTGGGTGAAGGTGGGGGATGCGGAGCTGGTTCGGACGCGGAGCTACTGGAAGCGGTGGTAAAATTGGTGGACGTGGCGGACGCGGTAACAGCGGATATGCTGCTGGACTGTTGGGAGTGTGGTTGGAGGTGGTGGACGTGAAGCGGGTACTGTACGTGGTGGTCGCGGGGAGTGTGGATATGCTGGTGACCTAGATGGCAGTGCCATTAGACACGATACGGTTCCTGTGGTGGTTGTCGTGTGGGCAGTTGTAGTGTACAGAGCGACGATAAAACTTTCGCCGGTGCTCTCCGCGATTGTGGTCAGATTTTAAGTGCCGGTTGTTTCCCGCGTGCCGCCGCACACGCTGCTGCTTCTGGTCGTCGCGACCGTGATCATGGAGAAGGCTGTGGAGATGAAGTCTTTGCGGCACAGACCTCACGACAACGGAGCAGTACGGAATGAAGGCACTGGACCTGACATTGCTAGCATTGCAACGCCGAACATGCCACGCAATCGAACGCCACCTACACCGTTGGTTGAGCAAGTTTTTCTCGAGAAGCTGGTGGAATTTTCCCGTCCAAGGAATCCTGGATGAAACAGAAAAGTGTACCGTTGCGTGGGAACGACCTTTATTGTTGGGCGTGTGTGTCGACGTGTCAAAAACCAAACATGGAGCGATACTGCAAAAAATGTGGCTTGATAGCCAGTTTCAGAACACGGTGGAGACCCTCAGTGTGGCGTTGATTCAGCACGGGATTGAAAACTATCAGGTGCTCGCTCTTCTACCCGATAAACAGGTATGGCGTGATTTGACTGAGACGGTTGTGAATGGTGAGCTGAATTTGGAATCACCGCTTGATGAGCTGGAGGTTGCACCTGAAAGTGAACGCTTAGAGATATACGATCCAGAACAGTTCCTGCCTGTGAGCCTCTTAGAGGTGGAGGCGGTGAAAAGCATGCGGTTCATGCCAGACGTAGAAATGGAGCGTCCCAGCGACCTGTACGAACACACGGACGAGACCAACATGACGCGATTACTTCCGGAGTATCGTCATTGGTTTTGTACACTCAGCCTCTTCAAGCTTCTTTGCCTACATTCCGATCTACTTCTGGAAGCAAGATGTTCTCAAAACAAATCGATACGCAGCAATCAAATCTATTCGGGTCACATCGACATTCACCATGGATGAGCTCATGATCTTCCTCGGAATCGTGTTTTACATGACCCTCACCGACAAGGGTGAATATTCTAACTACTGGAGGCCACAGACCGAGGATGCGATTTTTGGTGGCGCGTCTACGAGTCTGGACAATGTGATGAGCCTAAACCGATTCAAGTTGCTTCGACGTTGTTTGAGCTTTCGTGCCGACCCGGGGCTATCTGTGGAACGAGACCCGGCTGCTCGAATCCGACCCTTGCTGAATTTGCTTAAGTGTACTGGTGGTCGCTATGTTGAAGTCGGTCGTGACCTTGCCGTAGATGAAGCCAGTATTTGCGTGCCGATCCCGCCATGGACGACATTTCATTGTGTTTAATCCGCAAAAGCCCGGTGGCAAGTATCACTTTTGCATGTATGTGGTGTGTTGCTCGACCACGTGGATAGCTCTGAATTATCGCCTTCACTGCAACAATAACGACATTGCGGATCGTTTGCAGAACGTGGTGAGTCAAGACGAGGTTCAACAGCTCCGAGAGGAGCCCACGGACGTCACAAAAGTGCGGAAGCACGTTCTAGAGGTGGTGAGGCCATACGTTCACTCGGCGAATTGTTAGCATGGACAAAGACTATACTAGTGTCCAGCTGTTGTTGGATTTGCGGTTGAAGGGCTCGTATGAACGGGGGACGGTTCGAGGTGGAAGTAAGCACTACCCCAAGCACACGATTCTGCATAAGGGAGAGTCAACTCGGGGCGACTATCAGCAGTCAGTCTCCCTGGATCATAATATGGTTGCTGCGTCGTGGTGCGATGGAAACATAGCTACAATGGTGACCAATGCTGACGCGACAACTGCTACAACTGTAAAGCGGCGGGTTGGGAATGAAAGTCGTGAATTTGATGCTCCGAGCTGTATCTTGCAATACAACAAACACATGCAAGGTGTTGACCACTTGGATCAAATTCGTGCTAGATTCTCGCTCGCTGACGGGCGTTCGTTTAAACGATGGCACAAAAGTTAGTGTTAGCACTCGTGGATATTGCATGTTCCAACGCATATCTCTCTCGTCGGATGGCAATGGATACGTCGAGAGATCGAGACCCCACAGGAAGTATTTGACCGAATTGATATCCGAGCTGATTTCAGGCAAGTGGCAAGAAGCCCCTAGTGACTGTCGGATGGCGTTTTGAAGCAGTGCAGTTGAGGAGGCTGCAGCTGGTGTCAGAAGCACTACGCCCCCCACCCCAGGTTACACTACAGCGAGCCAGCGAAGTCCGCAGAAAGCGATGTGAATCGATGTCCTCGAAGAAATGTTCAAGGATAGTGAACGGAAGAAAAGGCAATGCATTGCCTGTCGCTACGAGGACAGGTACCCTACTGAGGTAACCGATCATTGTCTTACTCACAATGTGTGCCTTTGTAGAGTTGTGCACACCCATAGCGAAACTCCATTCAATTGTCCACGGAGCACCTGGACTTATTGGGATACGTACCACAAATTCTACCTCCCGAATGGCCTCTTCAGTGACAAGGGAAATTTGTGCAGATCATCACATCTAGCCAAGTTGACAGCACGCCACCAACCTGAAAGCGAAAGTGCTGAGCAATCCGTAGTAGGAGACCACAGTTCATCGACTCAGCCGAGCAACTCTGCTAGCTCCATTGACGAAGACCAGTGTCCATCGACGCGACCGAGCAGCTCCGCGCACGTCGACTGCGGCGACCGGACTTCGTCGAGTCAGCAGAGTAGAGCTGTGTGTCAAATATTCCAACGACATTATGTTTAATTCGTACCGGTGTATTTATCGTAATTATAGTGTGGTATCCAACGACACACACAAATGACATGGTGTTTAATTCGTACCGGTGCATTTCTCCTAGTTATAGTATGGTATTCAACGACACATACAAATTCCTCTTGATTGACAATATAAAAACAGACGTAGCATCGCCAGCTCTAAACCAAACGTTACGGCCTTGATCCACGCGCAGCTCCGTCGGCAGCGTCCCCGCCGAGTCCATCAGCACTTCCAGGAACACCATGAGCGCGTAAACACCTGTAGCTACAGCAGCAGCTACAGCACTATCGTATCCACCGCGGCCGCAGACACGGCCAGCATCTTAGTTAGCATCACCGTCGTTGCTACCGCCTCCCGCCAGCGTGGATACGCGGACAGCGAGTAGCCTTCGCCGCCTCTTACACCTCCGCTATCACCCCGTTCTCCACGGCCACCCGCACGTTCATCACGTCCAGCGTCGCCACGAGCGGAAACAACCGCAGGACCATCACGTCCAGCGATAGTTCCCCTCTCCCCGCCAAGTCTGCCCCCTTGCTTCAGCTGGGGCGGCCGTAAGTGGATTCCACCAATTTCCAGCGCGCGCAAAAGTTTTCACGACATGATTCGCGATGACGGGGCAATACTGAGACGTCGATACGATCAGCCGGGCTCTATTCATCGTACTGAGCTCTTCCTTCACCACAAGTTTTGCAGTTTCTTCAAACAGGAAATCGTTGAGGTAAATGATGGATGCCTCTTGAAATAGTGAGCACAATGAGAGAGGAGTGTCGAGTACATCGCCTTGACGTAAAATTACCTTGTGCAAAAGTAGCAACCGCGACGCTTGTGCTCGCAAACACTGGCATCCTCTACGAGCAACACTTGCCCTATTCTCGATACCAAGACACAGCCTCACACTCGTCTGCAGAGCGAACTGCGCTGCCACGTTTCCCAAGCCGTCGCCCACGTCTAGGAACACGTCATCTTGGTTCACCCCCCAATCATCTGAATCACGCTTGATATCGCAGAAGGCAGTAACTCGCCCGCATTGTCATCGGTCCTGCCAGATTGCTGGCGCACGTCTGAGGCCGAAACGCCGCTGAAAATACTGCGAAAATACTGTGAATGGTCTGTTCCGCTTGGTTTGGTGTGAGAAGGCACAACTTCGCCGTGTTGGTGTGTGTCCGTGAGGCCGTAGAGAAGAACAGGGAGGAAAGCGTGCTGAGTCTCTCCCGTACGTACGCTTCAATGCACACAGCAGCCAATCAAGTTCTTTTGCAGAACGGTGACCGCGGATACTGCGCGCTACATCCTGCCATCCTACCCGCTTTCCCTTTGACTCGTACTCAAGCACAAGCAACACGAGCCTCTTGTCTTCCCCATCTGAAAAGCTAGTGCGCATCGCACACGAAATCACGAAGTGGAGTTGAGACTAGCATGTTACTTGTTCTTTGTATGTGAGAAGGTGTAATTGCAATGGCTGATTGCTGGCTCTGGGTTCGCTTTGAGGATGGCCTCGCCCAATTTTCAACACGTTTATCCACCATCTGTAGCTTGCGTTACATGCTAAATCACCAAAAATGACGATAACGAGGTGAAAAAGGTGCGCGTTTCCGAAAAAATTGCTTGCATATTTTGCTAATTGAACCTAGCCCCTCGCAGTCTGAAGGTTTGATTGGCTTAGCCAAAACGCGGTGCAACGAGCTCCGAGATTTTCTAGAAGGAAGCAAAATGCTTACTTTTAGGGGTCCGTTCTTACCAACAATTGTGAAAGCGGTAGAGGATGCAAAATGCTTCTTTTTACCACGAAATGGTTAACCGCCCCCCAAAAAAAATAGTTAGCATAACTTAACCAGCCCCCCAAAAAAAAAAGTAGTTCTTCATCCATCACACGCGGGAAGAGCGCTGAGGCCAGGAGAACGAGCATATTGTGCCTTTCCATTGTTTTGGTGAATCAGTCCATACCGTAAAGTTGCCGACAGCGGCAGTCACCGGCCGACACGGCCATGCTTGGCTATTCAAAATTTATCTCATTCGCTCAAATCTTGAGGACGCGTTCACAACCGAACAAGCAGCAAGGAGCCAAGGAGGCAAGGAACAAGCGATAGGTGCAGGAGCGGCGCCGACGTGCAAGGGTCGTTCGCGTGCGGGGAAGACAGGGGCCCTCGCACCCGAGAGGCAGCAGACTACTGGAGGGCCACTAGTGCGAGGAGTTAATTATAGTTTATATTAAATGAATGCGATAAATTATTGGTTTCTTTCTGTTGTTTGCTCGCATCTTAAGTGCCCTAGGGATCTGATCGTATCCAGCATGCTAACTTGAATGCTCCTAGTTTACTTCAGAGGACTTCTTGACCTCATGAGAGAGCGTCACCCAGGAAATTCGGTTGAGTTGGTGATAGTAGCGGAGGCGACAATACAAAACGTTAAGTAGCAGTAATACAAACTCGAAGTGATTTGTCGGCAGCGTCCCTGATATTCGTATGATATCTTCATTACTTGCTTTCACTATAGCTGACTCACATATTTCGGCTGTCCTGCCGACATTATCCGTCGGCAAGTTGTCGGCAACCTAAACACCTACCCCTAAAATTGCTCATTGGCCGAAATGAGAGTCGACAGGCTCCTCATTCGCTAACAAGCAATATTCGAAATGTGATTGGGTAATGGACGCCATACATAGCTAAGTAAAAATATAAGTATGTCGGCAAGGTCTCGATATTCATCCATATGATGCATTGGGGCTGAACAAACAGTGCATCATATTATGATGCATTGGGGCTGGACAAACAGGGACGACGATGCTGGAGGCGAGGACGACGTAGACAAGTTGCACGATAACAATGCGCTTTCGCATCCAGGCAATCCCACGCCAGTTGTGTCATCCCCCATATGGCTGCCCTGTCATTGTAAATTCCTGCAATGGAAGCCCCTGGTGTCACGTTCCACAATCGCAGACTGTTCGATTTCAGGTGGATGATGTTCTGCGTCTGGTACGCGGTGACTCCCTCCATTGAGTGCATCCACTTCCACAAGAGACAGTCTAGCGCCGTCACGATGGGGGCTCCTCCGCCTCTCCACATTGCCGCAGCTGTTTCAGCAGTCGCCTGTGCTCGTTCCTTCCCTTTCTTCGTGATCAGGTTGCGACAGCTTCGCCGCGACTGGCGCCATCGTCTCTTCCTCGCCATAGCGGCTGCATCCTCGTTAGCCACGGAGGCGCCACAGTCCACACCGTTCTAGGATCCACCTCCAAATAGCCCGCTATAGTTTACCGGGCCGCTTTACCGTCCGCTTCCAGTTCCAATGTTGTTGTCTTGGAACTCCACTGGTGCCTGATGTACCTCCCCTCTGACGAACACACCTGGAACACATGGTGCAGATCCTCCATTCTCTCATTTACGTAAGTTATAAATGGGATTTTCCTTCAAAACGTCGGCGGATTGGCTTATGTTTTCTGGAATTAGTGAATTCATCGCCGGTCGCCACAACAGCATTTACTGAAGTTTACTATAGAGCAGTCAGGAATCCATCTGTTCGTAAGCGACGGTAGCCGACCATAAGTCGTCACACCGATTGGCCGAAAAATCACTTGATAGCTACAGTACATATCGTGCTAGCGTGGCTGATGGACGATCACAGGACGCTGCGGCGGAGGTGAAGGCTATACTCGACGCGTGCATCTCGTGTCAGACAAGAAAGAAGTACACTAGCAGTATCAACGGCGTCAAGAAGTGGATTAGACAGGTGTATGCGCTGACGCTGGATGACCACCACACAACAAAAATCATTCTCCAACTATAGTAACACCAGTATAAGAAAATGTGTGTCCGCGTAACCAGGATTGCCTACTAATTCTTACAATTGAACTTTGACCGTCACCGAAATCGAGCCAGTCATCTAGCAACTTGCCGTCAACGCTTTTGTCGGTGAAAACGTAACAAAACTCGTTGCAGACGCTCCTGGTATCTGGTTGGTTTCAATTCATCGTACTACTCACTCGCATTTTGCTCACACCGGCCAGATTTCGCCACAATCCCTCCCTTCCGCGACCACGCAGCGAGCAGACAGCCAGCTACTTTTTAGACAAGATGACAACCAGAAGGGAACCTCCCGATCCGGGGCGAGAGAGCACCCACACAAGCATCCACGCGACGAACTGCCTGATTTGCTCCTGGAAGGTTTCGCAAAGTTGCCGGACGAGAAATGCGTCGCGAGAGAGAGCGTGACCCGTGATACACTAGCTACTACAATACGCTCTCTGCTACTAGAAGCGGGTTTGTAGAAATCGCGAGAGATTGCACCGCAGCCGCCACCTCGCCATGACCCATCCAACACTGTCTATCACTGGCAGTCGACGGGCGTTTTCATAGGCTGCCCGAAGATTTTGTATTTCCGCAGCTAAATGCACTTGGAGTGTGGCGCATGTGGTGGTTGGGCAATCCTGCGACTAAATATCCACCGTTCCGGGCTCAACAGGCTTCCGATTTTGCAAAATGCAATCGAAAGATGTTCTCTGAGTGGAGCGTTTTGGTTCGGTACATCACATCAGGTGTGGAGGTCGATACTGCAGCTCCAATGCAGCGGCCAAAGTCTCACAAGGAAGTAGACTCTCTCTACGAGCAGGGGATGGCGAATGTCTCGCTGAAAGAGCCAACACACGTTTAAACAGCGACCAGAGCGTGCGGTCACGACGCTGAGAAGGATTCGCGAGGCAATTCACGAAACAAACCCGGAGGCGCGATCAGTTCCATTTCGACACAGAAAGCGCAACAGAAACCGTGAGTAGTTGTCATTTAAGAAGACCCCATCAACCGCGATGCTCTTATCACTTTCCTCGTAGTGCAGTCTTCAGCTCGTAGACGTGCGTCTTACTTGGCTTAATCTAAAGTGCCTTGCTGACTGCGCAGTCATCAATTTCATCCAATCACAGACTGTTACTTAATCGTCACCTCATCCGGTTACGGGATCTCGACACAAGTCATTGATGAAGAGGACGGGATAAATCTCATTGAGTTCACTCCAGCGATGTTCGAGGCGTTTTTGGCGTACAAAAACTAAAGCGGCTACTCTGAGCGGATATTGCAGCACGATAAATGATCTGTATCGGCTGAAAGAAAGCGCACTGTGATAACGCAGCGACCATCGGCGGCAGAAAAGAAATCTTCACCGACACCGCCGACGGCAGCAGCGATACCGTCACAGCTACCTTCGGCAGCAGCTACAGCAAGACGTCCACCATGGACGCCGACAGCAGCAACAGCGGGGAGACCTCCACTATCAACAACAACACCATCCTCGACTACAGCCCAGAATGTCTACAAAAAGTAGACAGCGCGCGAAGATACTGTAGCACAGATCCAACACACAGTAACCACAAAAGAAGCTTCCTTACCTTACTCGTGAGCAGTCTGCTGTCCACACGAAAGATTAGCGAGCTGTCAGTTCCCCTGTGCTTTGTGCTTGAACAAACCTGTGGCTATTATTATCCAATAGGCACGTTCGAGTCGTCGGCGTGAGGGACTTACGTTTTCTCAAGTCAATTCAATCCATGGTTTACGGACAGGATATCCGCCGGCAGTGGGCTAGAGGCCAGTTCCAGGTAGTTTGCCAACAGGCTGAGCACGAGCTCCCGAAACTTGTGTGCGTCCCCACTGGTCATGGGCAGCGAGTGCCCCGCCGGCTCGCATACAATCTGCCCGGGTCGAACGCAGCTTACGGTCAAGAGCCCCGCTACCGTCTTGTTCCTGGTGTTCCCTACAACTTGTAGGGTTGTTCGAACGACGGAATTTCGTTCGCCGAACCATTCAAAACGTTTGAAACCGTTTCAAATTGCATTCGGGCGACGGAATTAGGATAGGGTTTTGCTTTCGCGCGCGCGAAGTCAAGTTCAAATTCAAATCCACTTAGCCGCGTCGGCAGCGCCGAGAACATCCGCCAGTTGGGGTAGCCGCGGGGGTTCTGACTTTTGACGTTTTCTTGTGCAGCAGGAATGGGGGTCGCCTGTCGGGAGACGTATGGAATCACTTCGGGTATATAACGATTAGCAAGGCTCGGTTAAAGACGGCACAATGCAAGCGTTGCCCTACAGTAATCGACAAGCCAAAACCACTCAAGCTCCGCCGGCACATACTGGAGGAATGCGAAATGTGGCCTGCTGCCGAGAGAGACCTGTGGCGAGACAAGGAAGCCAGCAAGACGCGTCGTATAAGCGTTGATTCGACCTCGACGACGGTAACACAAGAAAAACTAGATGCTGTGCCTTTACAGGAGGAGTTCGACAGGGCTATTGCTGACGCGGTTTACTGTACCGGAAGCTCGTTTCGAATCGTGGGGCATCCCAAGTTCAAGCGTGCATTCTTGCTCGGGCGCCCAGGTCTAAAATTGCGTTCTCGCCAAGCACTTGCCGGTCGTCTTCTCGATGATGCTTACAACGACAACAGGATCGAAGTGATCGAACACCTGAAGGTCCATCCATTCATTACTCTTACAGTGGACGGTGGACCAACCCAAAACGAAAAAAGATTATCAACTTTTTCCTCGTTGCACCTGCAATGACTCCTATATTTTGGACAGCAATTGTGCCCGGAAAAACATCTCAAACTGGAACATACATCGCGCAAGTGATTGCCGATGTGATCGACGACGTTGAAGCGCACATTGAGCGAGGGAGAGTCTCGGCCGTGGTGACCGACAACGCGAAAAATATGGTAGCAGCCTGGGAGATTTCGGTAACAAAATCGGGGTGTCCTTTGCGCTGGTTGTGGAGCGCATGCAGTGAACTTGGTGCTCGAGGACATCGCGAAGCTTCCAGAAGTGGCTGAGGCATCTACAAAGGCAACGAAACTGGCCTCCTACATATTGTCGAGGTCAAGTCTCTTGGCAAGGTTCCATGAAGAGCAAAAACAGTAGCTCGCATTCGACGGGCCGACGCGTACCTCCGTACACTTGACTCTTCCTGTGTCGACGCGCTGGTACTCCAACTATAACATGATGGTTAACGTGGTCCGGAACAAAGAAGCCAACAATGGTGTTTTTAATGATAACACTTTCATGATGAGGTACCGATAAAAACCCAAGAAGAGGACTCGAAAGCGTAAGCGGGGAGAAGATGAAGCACATACGGATGCAATGGGCATAGCATTTATGCTGGATCAGACTAAGCAGCCAGCTGATTTTATTGGTGACGATCTCAATAACATACTGGATAACGTGCCCTCAGTCGCAAAGCGATCTGGATACAGCACAGAAGATGCTGTAGCGGCACGTAAAGAGGCTGAGGCATTCATGAACCGCAAGCGGACTTGGAAAGAAGAAGACTGGACAACGGCACGACTCTCGGAACCCTTACAATGGTGGGGTACCAATCGTGACAAGTACCCATATTTTTGAGATTGCACGTAGGATTTTCGCGATGCCAACATCGTCGGCGGCTGCAGAGAGAAGTTGGAGCATCCATAAGTTTATTCATTCCCGTCGCCGAAATCGCCTTGGAACGGAAAGAGCCCAAAAGCTTGTGTTTACCTATTTTAACTGCTAAGAAAACACTAAGAAGCGCCAGGTTGTGTTTGACGGGCTAACGATGAATCGACTCAACTGTGATGATACTAGCGACGAAGAAGGACCCGTTGGCCCGTTCGATGAGACCACGGAAGATCGCAGTTGGGATGAGGAAGAAGGGAAGATGAAGGAGGACGACAGTGACGGCGGCTACAGCTCCCACCACAGCTTCGACTACGCAGGCTCACAATGAATCCTGCTGCTTGCTGCTTTCACGGACTCGTTTTCTTAGGATGCCTTTGCAGCGAAGCAGTATAGGTTTCGGTCGAGTTTTGCTTTAATTTATCAAACGTTTGCTCCGATCCAAATTCTTCGAGGCTACAATACATGCTCATCCGATGAGAAGTCAAACCACAAGCTCACTGGTACGAGTTTGTACGGCTGGTTCTTTCGGACGCATTCAGAATGCATTCTAGTTGTAGTTCGGGCATTCGGAATGGCATTCCGAACGCCGTCCGAACAACACTACCTACAAGTGTGCGTACCGTCGACCATTTTTGCACCCGCCCCTGAGCGCCCAACAGCCAGATATCGCTCATCTGCAGCTGCATGATGGTGCGCTGCAGGCAGCTTCCTTGTGGATTTATTCGTCGCTGCTAAATTACTGCAGCTCGGAACAGCGTCAGACCGCTCGAATGATACGTTTCAAAGAAGACAACGTCCCACGTAAAAATATGTAGTGTGTACGATGTCTGGGATGAGATTAAAAGATGAGGACAGAGAACAAAGTGCTGACCTTCTTCATTTTGGGCGGCATCTCTCCTTCTGGAATATTGACACTGGTGAGAGAACGTGGCAGCTTTTAAACGCAACATCTTTTGTGCCTGTGGCCTGGTGGTGACTGTCATGGGCACAGACTCCAAGATTAGCAAGTTGTTCCTGCCATCTTCTGGAGGCAGCTACCTGTGTGAGATTCACTGGATGTCGGTCGTTCCGCGGTTCCCACCCCACCAAATTACGCTGCGTACGGACAGAGAGCGACAAGTTTGGGAGAACATTGCAAATCGATTTCATGTTGTGAAAGTGATGCTATCATACGCACTCCTGTGGATGGTTTGCGAAACACTTCGTGGATGAAGTAGTACAAATCGTGATCCAAACTAGTTACATCGGACATTGTGATTTACTGGCCGGAGCATTTTCCCACGTCAGCCTAGAAATGCGCGAGAGAAAACAATTTCTGGGCTCCGAAGACAGGAAGTTTGCAAAACTTTTGGCGATCACTTTTACGAACGCAGTGAATTGTAAGATCGAGCCAACAGCGAAGAAAGTCGATTTGATGTGGGGACCTTCAGCATGTATCGGCATTTTGCAAATTTGGCAGACGAGGAACTTACTGATGTCAGCTGATGCAGCTTACGATCTCAGCGTCCAAGATTTCTTCATTTCTTGTCGCTCATTTTATTCAAGCAGTCGAAAAATAATTAACTACGGTAGTATAACACCCGCTGAGGTGCGCTGTGTTCAATTGAATACATGCAGTCTTTTCAAATGCAATCTACACGCATTGAGCTCCTAAGTTGACGTTGAACTAACTGTAGCCATGTATCAGCGGAACGGTTCACGAACGTTCCTCAATAGTGTCCCCGCCCCACTAATATCGTCCCAATACCACCCCATGCAATACTAATCCATCTATTAGTAGCCCCACCAAGTGGCCGTGTTTCAAACCACAAACGCACGTCAACTTCAGTTCCGGTCATTCATTCCCCAATTCGCCTTCAAGTGCACAAGCCGCTTCGTCCACCCATTAATCCCATCAGTCGAAGAATGCAGCCGCACCCCGAGCCAGAGACCGAGCGCGCCGTCAAGCGCCAGCGCCTGGAGGACCGCAACGTGCTCGCCATCAAGCCGCTGGTGCCGCCCGCCTGCGTGCTGGAGGAGCTGCCGGTCACGCCGCAGGTGCACGACCTGGTGGACGCCACGCGCGACGCCGTGTCGCGCATCCTGCACGGCCAGGACGACCGCCTCGTGGCCATCGTTGGCCCGTGCTCCATCCACGACGTTAAGGCCGCCATGGACTACGCGCAGCGCCTCCGGACGCTGGCCGCCGAGCTCGACGGCGAGCTGCTGGTCATCATGCGCACGTACTTCGAGAAGCCGCGCACCACGGTCGGCTGGAAGGGCCTGATCAACGATCCGGACTTGAATCAGTCCTTCAACATCAACAAGGGCATCCGCATCGCGCGCAAGCTGCTGCTGGACGTGAACGCGCTGGGTCTGCCCGTGAGTCTCGAGTTCCTGGACACCATCTCGCCGCAGTTCACGTCCGACCTCATTTCGTGGGAGCCATCGGCGCGCGCACGACCGAGTCGCAACTACACCGCGAGCTCACGAGCGGGCTGTCCATGCCCGTGGGCTTCAAGAACGGCACGGGCGGCAATGCCAAGGTGGCCGTGGACGCCGCCGTGGCGTCGTCGCAGCCGCACAACTTCCTGGGACTGAACGAGCACGGCCTGGCGTCCATTGTGCGCACCAAGGGCAACAAGGACTGCCACGTGATCCTGCGCGGCGGCTCGAGCGGCCCCAACTATGAGGAGAAGCACATCAACGAGGCGGCCGCGCAGCTCGTCAAGGCCAAGCAGCCTTCCAAGATCATGGTGGACTGCTCTCACGGCAACTCGCGCAAACTGCACGCCAACCAGCCCAAGGTCGCGAGCTACCTGGCGGGCCTCGTGGCCGAGGGCAACACCAACATTTTGGGCGTCATGATTGAATCCAACATCGTCGAGGGCAACCAGTCGCTGGGCGACGACCCGTCCCAGCTCGTCTACGGCAAGAGCATCACGGACGCGTGCATCAACTGGGACGACACAGTCTCGGTGCTCAAGGAGCTTGCGGCTGCCGTCACCCAGCGCCGCAAAAGCGCGGAGCCCGCCAACTAGATGGAGTTAGTTATCTATGCGCACGAATATATAGCACGTTAGTCACGACTCGATCGCTGGGAATCCATGTGCGATAACTCCGGCGTCAATCTGTGGCAGCGGCAGCACCGCAGTTCAGTTCACTGCCTGCTCGTTAGTCACGATCCTGTGAGTGTTGTACACAGTTGGTAGACGAACAGTTGGCATCGCAGCTTTAAAGGAGCAAAATTGGGGCATAGCTTTAGAGTTATACTGGCCTTCGACGAGAGTGATCACGGCAGACTCGCCCGACTACCGGTAGGCTTTTTCCGTTGACGTGTTCTGGGTCCTGACAATTTTGCTGCCACGGGCCGGGAAAATGTGTGGCCGCTTGTCGCGGTCTCGAGAAGCCATGCTGGCCCCGTCCAGCTCCTGTTCGTCTAGACGTCGGGGACGTTGACGAGACCCATTCCCATACGACTAGATCCTCGCCTTTCACCCTATTGGTTTGCAAAAAAACATGAAGAAGTACATTCCAGTCAGCCGCATAATTCATTCGCATGCCACAGCATCAAATCAACCGTACCTCTTAATGCTTGAGCGCACCCGAGAGTCGCCATTCACGATCGCTACAACTTTCGGCCAGACAGATTTACGGAGCCAAGTATGCTGTCGTGGATACTGCTTGTCCAGCAGATTGTCGCGCAGATGATCGGCTGGGTAAAACCGATCCGAGTTGCGCGTCCGGTCCAAAGGAAGAAGCGCACCTCTTTCACAAAGCGGTCAACCAGCTGCCGCTCCGTCCGATACAGTAAAAACTGCCTGTAGCCAAACACCAGTGCTGTGCCCAAAGCCACCGCCAGCGCGATGAGCTTGACGTGGGAGTAAAGCTGGTGTTTGGCGCGACATGACCATGGTACAACGCCGCCTCCCACGACGAGCTGGGTCTGGTCCTCGGTCACGAAAATATCCTTTAGCTCACGTAGTGCCATGTCTAAGGCACGGTTGAAGACGTAGTCACGGGGTAGCTTCGTTACAGCCTTGCCAAAGGAGATCGTTCTAGTCAGGAATACCTGTACATCGGAAAGCAGCACCTCGATAGATGCCGTAAGATCGTTCGTGGGCTCTGCGCTCTTGTCAATGAAAAGGTATCTCCACAACGAGACGTTGTCACACGCATTCTGGGCAGCCTCTTCGATCACAAAGTTTTGGATGCTAAGAGCAAGCTGGTCGAGATCCTCCTGCACCTGTGGGTTTTCGACGCACAATCCATACTGCAGCTCATACGGTGGCGCACACGAAATTACAGCGCCATTGAGGCAGCTTCCATACACTGGGCACGGTTGGCAAATAGCCTTCGAAGCACTCGCTGCCATTGCGGTGTTACCGATAAATGGTTGCAGTGCCTTCGAGCGGTCGAAATGATCAGCTGGGTCCGCTAGCACGTAGGTGCCCTCACTTTCCTCACGCCACACACTATCACAGTACGGCAGTGGCGGCTCCAGCATCTTCATCGCGAACGGCGTCGCCACAACCAGCACGCACAGAAGTAGCGAGCCAGAAACTAACCACATTAAGAACTGCCGCCAGTTTAGGTGCATTGCGTTGCTCAGGCGTTCGATCTTGCTCTCGGTCGTTTCCTCGTCTGTCTCGGCCTCTTCTTCCTCTAACCGAGCGCGTTCTTCGTCCTTGTCTGTTGATGATGCTTCTGTTTCCCCACCCGCCTCCTTCTGCACCACCGGTGACTTCCGTTTTTCTTCGCTCGCTGCAGGCTGAAACAGCCCACCTTCAACCCCCGCACTTCTCGTCGGGATCACAAACGCAGCCTCCTCGTCCAGCCTGAAAGCTTCATCCTCACCAATCCGCGGCTTCACCTTCATCGCTGAGTACTCGCTCCTGAGCTTCATGCGTCGTCGTCGGATCACCTCCCTGTCCTTCTTCTCACTGTCCGTCAGCGCCTCTTCCGACGGGAACTGGCGGCCAACCCTCGGGTGGCTCGACCTCATCAACGCCTGCAGGATGTCGTTGCCCTCCACCATCTCCATCTGGTTCACGTCCACCTCGTTCAAGTCCACGACCCCGTGAGCTCCTCCAGTGCTCGTCAGTCTGGCCGGGGCCTCCTCCTTCAGCCTCTCGTGCCGCGTCGGAGGCGTCTCCAGCAAACTGGCGCCTGTAGGGTTGTACTTGGCCGCAAAAGACGCCTCTAGCATCGCCGCAGCACTTCCAGTAGCCTTCACCCTCGCCTTGAGTCCAGGACTCTGCACGGACGGGTCCGCGCTCCGACTAAAGATCGGCGCCGTCTTGGTCGTCTTTCCAGCCTTCTGATTGGCTGAGCGCGCGATTTGCGGCTTCTTATTGGTTGAAATACCGGTCTTCGGCGCTGGCGCTCGCACGCGCCGCTTCTTGCGGCTCTGCGCAGAGGCTTCCGCCGCCTGCGCGACCTGCTTGCGCTTGGAGGAGCTCGCCCGATGGGTCTGGGAGCTGGCAATGTCACGCAGTCGCTCCCCCGCCACGTGGCTGGCGCGTGGCAGTCGCTGGCGCTGGCCGCTCGCGGGCGTCGGCAGCTCGTCCATGTCGGTTTGCAATTTGCGCGAAATTAAGTCGTCGTATTTATTTGAGGCGACCTATTTGGAGACGAAATGAGACGTGCCACACAAATTCGTCCCAAATTGAAGCGGAGCTCAAAACGTCATGGAGGATGTGGAGGAGATGTACTTCCGGCTGCACGTGACGCTCGTGCGCTGGTTCACGCGGCTGCTGAGTGTCAAGGTGTGCTGCTCCTGTCTCTCAGCTGTCCAACGAGTCCCATATCGCTGTTTTGGACCTCTCTAACGCCTTTTAATGCGCCCTTTACTGCTAGAACCGCGAGCGCCTGGAGCTTTTGCTGTGTGTCGTGGGCGCGCACCTGCTTCTGCTATGTTTCCTGCTACATTCGAGCTTTATCAGCCCCCAGGGCCAAGTTGGCTGTCTGCAGCAGCTTCTGCCGCCCTTAAATGCCCCCTATAGCCCTCTGCACGACCAGCTGAAGCTGCTCCGGGTGCAGGTGCTGCCCGACGCCGCAGAGGCTCCTTGGGCCTTCTCTACTGGCACTTTGGGCCCCAATTCGACGGGCGGTATATTGCACAATGAGACCAGTGCAAGCGCAGACGGAGAAGCTGCTCTGAGCTTTGTGTATGCCCCCAGAAGAGCTTGTTGGCGCTGTTGGAACATGCGGCCGCGCTGCAGACGGATGTGCAGCTGGACACGCTCTATTTGTCTAGAGACTCGCAGTGCTTCAAGATGAGGTGGCTGGACGAGTTGCCGCTCTGGAAGCTGCTGAGAGATCGAGTGATTGGCTACGACACGATCCTGCTGAATCAGCTGCTGAAGCACTTTGGGCCGAAGGGATACTTTTATCGGGAAGATACGCGAGTCACGGTGGATATGAGCTACGGGGTCTTCAATCCTGCGTCAGCCGCAGAAAGTGTATGTATCGTGTGAGTGGGTGGGTGCCTTCTGATAACAGAGAGAGCTGATGATCATTCTGCTGTTGTTCTGCCTTTGCTGCAGTGGCTGAAGCTGGTGGCGCTCAAGTTCAAGATCCTGCACACAGTTTTGTTCCTCTTCTTCGTAATCACAGCACTTGTGGCCTTCGTGCTCACGGAAACGCAAAAGCGTATGATTACTTTGACGGCGCTCTTCCAGAATCGGCTGCAGCTTCAAATTCCGTTCACCAACCTCGTGGTAACTTACTTTGCGCAGTCGCTCATGTTCGTGCCCGTGCTGGTAAGGAGCTTGTCGCTGACTTGTTTATTGTGGCAAAACTCTGACGACAAGATCATAAAATGCAGGTGGGTATGCTGTTCTTCCTGTTTGAGTTGTACAAGGACCAACTGCTCGCCTTCGGCATCATGACAGTCATGTGGATGGGCGAATCATTCTCCGTGGTAAGCGTGCGCTCTCGACTGTCACAAGCTTACTTTCCGCCGCTGTTTTTCTGCCTGTTCACGTTCTTTCACATCTACCTGTTTTCCTTCCCGTTCGGCTTCGCCTACGTCGCACTGGGTGCCATGAGCATTCTACTTTTACAACTCATGCTCTTCTTTTGGAATTGCTTTGAGATTCCAGCTCTTGACCGAGGAGAGATCTCAAGAGTGTGTCCTCGAGAACCGCTATTTCTCTCATTGACATAGCTTCAGCCAGAGGACTTGAGACTATTACTACTGTAGATGGTAAGTGCTCAGTGCACAGCGTCCACCCCGGTATTTCTTATATATATTGCAAACTCTTACCTCATTTATTTATCTGCTGACGGTGTTTCTGGTGCGGCGCCGCCAAACGCACACAGGCGGCTCATTTCGTTTTCTGGCAGATCGAGTGGTAACGTGGCGTCAAAGATGCTGAGGAACTCCAGCGTCTCGTAGCATCTTGCGATTAGCCAAAACGGTCGACCACGTATTGTGATCCGCTCGGCTGCCTCCTGTCGCGCACGTTCTGCGTTATTAGTCTTCACGCGTAAAAGTACCTGCGGGAAAAATGATGTCCCTCCAGCAGAAATGTCAGCTCCAGCTTCGGACGAAGAATGCTCACGTAAGAAAAACGTGTTGGGATCGTTGATATCGAGTTTTAGCGGTGGGATTCCTGAGGGAACTTCTGGGGATAATTCTCGTGAAGCTTCATGCATGCAGTTTGAACTTGGAAGAAAACTCGATGAAGCGTGCCATGATGGTGTCGTTTAAGAGCTGTTGTTGGTTTATAATCTGTTGGCCTTGGTCATTTTGACGAGAAAAGTGAAGGTTGTCACCAAGGATAACACCTCGAAGACGGTCAAGGGCAACTGAGTACCACAGAAAGCGAGTCGATGTGTCTAGTTCTCCGTACAAGCCGTCGACGTTCTGATCTACCAGCAATTGCATGCGCTGTTTCCGCAGTACTTGCGTCTCCTGCGGGTATTCCTCGAGGTTCTGAGCGCAGAATGCAGCAAGACTTGCGACACAGAGTGGATCAACGTCGTTGTAAAGTCGATTGACCCACGCTACAGCTTCTGGTTTGCCCTCAAGATTCAAGTTTCGTTCCGCAAGAAACACGAGCTGGAGCTGCAAATAATATCATTGACAGGGCATTCACCACAGAGCTGATACTTCTGTTACCGCTGGTAACAACAAGAAACGCGTGTCGTTTGGGATATTTACCATCACGTGCCTGAAATCGTGCAACTCGAAGATGTCGAATGGCAGATCTTCACTACTACCTAGTTTGTCGAAACAAAGCAAAGGCGACAACGACAAACTGATGCATTAAGCAAAGCTTTCGAATCCCATGCACTGTTGTTCGTGGATGGCGTTGTATTTTTAGCTGAAATCACTTGTAAAGCGATTTCCGTTTAGTAACCACTGGAAAAGCAGTCGCAGTAAGTCGGTGCGCATGGTTGAAAATACTAGTTGCTTGCTGGAAATGGATGCATAATTGGATTAATGATTGAGGGAAGGAGCGCCTATTGAGGTGTTAATTTCTTACTTGTAGAAGAGAGCACGGCCGATAACGGAGTACTTCTCAAGCAAAAGTCGTTAGGTCATCGTTTGAGGTCGCATCATGTACAGCGGCTCCAGAAAGTCACCGCCCAGGCAACTTCAACATACATGTGCGACGATAGCTCCATAACCAACCAGAATCTGACCAAACTGAGCACACTGTCGAATGCGCAAGCGAACCCGCTGGCGAAACAATGCCGCCAATCAAACGTATGTGCGCTAGCATTCCGCCAATCAGCATTAAACCAAAACAAGGTGCAAATATAGTGAGCGCCCACCGACCGCTCTCTTGACAATTATACTAGAAATTGTATGTCATTAGGATTGTAGCCACATTGTTGCACTAACTCAACCTGCAGTTTGGCGCGAACTGCGGCAATGGCGCGAAACATGAAGGAGAAGGCTGTCTAGCAAGTTCATTATCGCATTTGCCAGCTCACCAGCACCCAGTCTTCCGCCATGGCCCCTGTCCGTCGTCAGCACTCGCACCAAATTCGTCGTCTCTGTGTCAGCAAGTGGAAGAAGGGCTACAGCTTCTCGAAAATTTCCAGCGAAGTTGAAGTTCCTCGGACATCTGTGCGAGACATCGTCGCTCACTACAAGCAGAATGGGCACTGCGTAGTCACCACACAACAAGGCCGGCCTCGTCATACGTCTACTCGCGAAGATCGCCGCGTCATCCGCGCGACCGAAGCTAATCGCTTTGTCAGCGCTGCCGTGCTTGCGGCTGCTGTATCCAAGGATCTTGGGCGCACGATCTCGCCGCAGGTTATCCGCAACCGACTGAACAATGTCGGGCTCAATGGCCGCTCTGCTAGAAAGAAGCCTTATCTCTCGAAAAACCACCGCAAGCAGCGACTGGCGCATGCTAAGCGTCTCGCTGATCTCGAGGAAGACGACTGGAAGGAAGTGCTTTTCACGGACGAGTCTTCCGTAGAACTTCACGGTACCACCGGACGTGTCTCCGTGTGGCGCCGTACGCACGAGGCGTTCAACGACAAGTGTGTTGTACCCACGTTCAAGTCCAGCCGTAAGTCGCTCATGGTCTGGTCTTCCATCAGAGCGGACGGCGTGGGTACAATGCACTTCTGCGAGAAGTCTGTGGACGGTGAGTACTACAGACACGTGCTGCAACAAGAAATCCTGATCACGCGCCAACTCCATGGGCTCCCTTGCCCTACTGACTTTGTTCAGGACAATGCTCCTGCTCACCGAGCCAAAGCGACCTTGCAGTACCTGAAGACCCTGAAGCTGAAAGACCTACGTCATCCTGCGCAGAGTCCTGACCTCAACCCAATCGAAAATGTTTGGGCCATCATGAAGAGCGAGCTGAACCGCCGACCCGCGACCTCAATCAAGGATCTGAAGGTGAAGTTGCTCGATATTTGGTCCAGCATCGATGATCAAGTGATCCGTAGGTGCGTGCTGTCAATGCCAGCCCGACTAGATGCTGTCATTGCCAGCAAGGGCGGACACACCAAGTACTGATTTGACTTACTTTTAGTATGGGGTTGGTGCTGGGCGATGACTTTTTATCACCGTCTTTTGAGAATTTTTGCAGTCTTTCACTGATAAGAAATAAAGCGTAACCGCTATAGCTATGTGTGCTAGTTGTTGTTGCAGCCGTTGTTTCGCTGCTTCCGCTCGTGCAAGTCTGGTCTCAAAATGTCTACTGGTGGCTGAGTAGTGTCCACATATGTAGGTACATTGCTTGGTGGGCGGTGACTTTCTGGAGCCGCTGTAGAAGCAAGACTACCTTTTGAGGCAGCATTGTCACCAAGTGGCACGTCCAGCTTTGCCTATATGAATTTATGGCGAGGTTCATTAGATTCAACAAACACATTGTTCAAGGCTCACGGTGAGTGACTGAAGTGACAAGAAATACCATAGTTTTCAAGGGGTAGTTAGTTATCTGCTGGCACACGGCCGTCAAAAGTAAAGTGAAGCTGCGAATCGAAGCTTACGTCTGCATGAGCAGAAATCAAAAGTGACGATGCTCGACAGTCATGACCGGATAGTGATCTTACCATTTTGAACAGCGGCAAACTTTCCTCGAAAAACAGTGTCAAGCTGCGCGATAAGAGTTGGAATGCTAATAGAACCTCCATCTCGTCGTCGCCATCTACTCAATGTCGCATCCGGGTACCCGAAGAAACTCAAAGGCAGGTCACATCTTGAACGCGTGGTATTACAACAACAGTCACAAGGACTCGTGACGATGCAAATGAACTCGTAAGATTTATCCCAATATGTATGCTGCACTGCCACTATCAGATCTGTGTAGGAGAACGCAAGTGCATGCAACACCTCGTAGACGTTCACGAACTCAACGATTCCAGTGGAGCCTTCCGTATCTGCACGATTGAAGACAGCAGTTCGCATCGATTCTCCGAATAATGATGTTGTGGCACTCCACGCAGATCTAACCAGCGAGTGATGCCAATTCCTGTTGACGACGGCGGCGGTGAAACCCGACCGACTCCATTGTTCGTGGTTGATGCCGGTTGCGCGTAGAGGTAAAACGTGTTATCTTCACCCTCCTTCTTGGGGGTGTCCAAAAGCAGAACCTCCATTTGATATTTGCTTTGCGATAAAAGTTTTGCACGGAGCATTGAGCGGCCGCGGCGGTTCACGGCACGGTCTCACTTGGGCATTGCGTCGCCATGGTGATTCACGACCAAGCAGATTGGAGAAATCTACACGTCTCGTTGGCCCTGGATATGTCTCTCATTGAATCCATTTTTCACGGACTGTCGAAGCAGTACAAGAAGCAGCACGAAGAGCGTCACCGACGTTTGAGCAACAACCAGCCAGGCTACCGAGGTGACATCAATCACAACAGCTACAGCAGGCATGCGGGCAACAACCAACTCGACGACATGCTCTTTGCTAAAGTAGACGTGCTAATGGCGCTGGAAAACGCTGATGGTTATCTCCAGAAGCGTCCGTGGCTGCGTGTGCTGCACACTCGACTAGCATGCGTCTCATTTGAGAAGGAGGGTGCAAATCTAGCAGGTTTCGTTCGCTATCGCCAACGCGACCGAACCATTAGTCTACGTGATGTACGGCGTCGACTTGAAGAGATATACGCTGACGCCACGCGTGCCAAGGAATTGGAAGAGACGCACAATCGTTTTCTTGCTAAGGCTCGAGCATCGTCACCCTGGTGCGTTCGTGATACCAAATATCTCCATTTGTCACCAGCACGGCAGCTTTACGGCGTGCATGTAATTCCACCACGTCGAGTGACCGAGGAAGAACTAGAAGCACGGCGTCAATGCGTTTTAAGTCATGCTCGTGCTGTGGTGAATGCTGCTGTCGGTGTGGTCATGGATAAGCTGTTAGCACCTTACAGGCGTCCCACGACGAGTGCAAGTACTGGAAGACGAACAGGACGGCGCGTTGCTCGCTCAGATGTTGACACCTTGAGAGTAACTACTACCCAGTGTCAAGCTCGGGCCAAGCGTGAACAAGCAGAGCGTGATTCTCAGCTGCAAGTTCTGCGACTCGAGCTATTTGCTCCCACGGCAGACCTCGCTTCATCGCTCAAGTCGGAAGATATTGAGTCGGGTACGACAAAGAAGAAGAAGGACGGTATTGCGCAGGTGCAATTGTTGCTGGCGACTGTAGAAGCCCAAGGCGATAGTCGTTTGGCACGGAAGATGCTCGAATACGGACCCTTGCAAGCAGGGTTCCGGCGTGCAGCTGAGCAAGCAAAGCGGCTTGGAATTTCAGACCAACCTTGGAGTGTTGTAAAGCTCTGGCGCGAACTCCATCGTACATCGACGCTACAGGCAGTGGGAAACATGTAGGCAAACATGAAGCTCAGACAAGAAACATTAAAAGAGATTAAGTTGAGAGTAAAGAGCTGCATTACACTCACAACAACGCTAGCTAAGACACAGCAGAAGTATTCTCTAAGCTCGAAAATTGTGCCTGCGCAATGGAGAGAGCTGAGCGTCCGTCACGCGTAATGAAGTTGATATCGAGATCGCCTCTAGATAGAAGAAAATTTACTGCGCGGACGTGGCAGTACTCAGAGGCTACCATGAGTAGCGATCGGCCAGAATTGCGTTGCGGAGATGGTGTCGACTGCAGCTCCGCAAGTGCATTGAGTGCTATGTCCGCATTCTGATTGATCTCAACTTTCTCCACAGCGTTGATAGAAACCCCGCACTCGTCGATGAAAAAGCGCATTTTAGCCACATCGCCGATTTTACAGGCAGCAAACAATTCACCTTCGAGTTGTGGGTGAAGTGACATTGTCGTAGACATCCCTGGTGTCACCAATGTTCGACTGACGTTTATCACCGTTGTTTGGGGGTCCCCTATTCCATTCACGGCACCATTGCCCGACTCGGTTGAAGCACCAGTTTTGCTGCTCACCACGTCCTGCAGCCACTTCCGCCGAATCTCTTGAAAACACGCATCATGGCCACGTAACAACGCAACTCGCCAGGCTGTTCGATCGTGTACGTCTTTCAGCAACACGTCTGCACCAAGGAAAGCAAGTGAATGACAGCGCGTAAGTTTCCACGTGCTGCAGCAATATGCAGCGGTGTAAATCCTAAGAAATCTTGGGCATTCAGTTGGGTAGTTGGAAGTATTGCTAACAAAGCCTCGATCACGGCGATAACGTGGTCTGTCTCCTCGTCGACGTCGGAGTAGAAATGACTAAGCGTGTGACCGTGGTGTCGAGTCCAGGGTAGCAAACTACTGTCTTGTACAACTTCCACCCCAACAAGTACTGCCTCGTGAACTGCTGTGCGCTGCGTCCAGGCGTCAAGCTCGTTGCCAGCGAATAGATGTGGAAAAAGCTGTAGCAGTTTAGCCACAACTGTCTCCAGTCCAAGTCGAGCAGCTTCGTGTAGTAGAGTACGCTTTCGCCCCGGAAGAACCTGATCGACGAACAGTGGTGTTGTCATGGCTAGGAGATAAACTGCTACGCGTTCGTGGCCACTGGTCACAGCTAGAGCAAGCGGTGTGTATCCCTTGGCGTTGCTAGCATATACAAGTTTGGGTGCCGTGCTGAGCAACCTCGGTAGCATAAGTGTTACTACTTCCAGATGACCAAACTTCGCTGCGAGATGAAGGACGTTATTGCCACCAGGAGCACTAACCACGGTGACGTCTGCTGGCTCGACGGCAGGAAGATCATCATCCACCACAACTCCCGTTACAGAAGGATCAAACCCATCCAGAAGATCAACTACACCTTCGACGTTGCCTCGACGAGCTTGCACAAGTAAATCAACTTCCTGCAAGGCACGTTCACGTGAGGCTTCACGCCGTCCTAAAAACCCGCGGACTAAACGATTGACGTGCATTGCACAGTTCCAGCCACGCTCATGGGCTCGCTCAATACCTCGTCGTCGAGCTCGTTGTCGCCCGAGGAATCCACGAACAACCCGTTGAATCATCAGTGAGCATGCTGTACGAACTGCCAGTTCCTCAGCACGACGCAGCTTGATGACGTGTGCACGTTGCAACATGCCACGCACTAAGCTCTGCATTCGGGCAGCGCCATCATGGCCTCGCTCCTGCACTTGACGAATTCGAGCTTGGTTAAACGTCTTGGCTGCTAGCAATCGGCATCTCACGAAACTCTGCAGCTTGAAAGCTGCGATAGCTTCTCGACGCAAACGAATACCTCGAACACGACACCTCGCTTGAAAGCCTAAAAAGAGTCTAGCAAGGAAATGAGCGAGTACCTGTCGTCGGGCGTGTTCACGCTGCAAACGCAATTTGGTTGCGAGCCAGCGAGCAATACATGCTCTCCAGACTCCTTGAATTATCGACGCACACCTCTGTCGCTGCTCGTGCCGATGCAAAGCCCGTAACTTGGAAAGCAAACGCCTGGCACTTCGAGCTCGATGGACAGCCTGGATGCTACTAGCAGCAGCATTCTGCTTGACCATCAATTTCAGTCTCCGATCCTTCTCACCGAGCACAATTGCCGTGCCCTTGGTGACTTGCAACAAACTACCACGGATACGCTTGCGAACCAAAAGCTTTTGACGGATCGCACGGAATTGTCGCCGTAAGACGAAGCCTCGACGCACTCGTTGAATCACTAAAGCAGCCTCATGTTCCCGACGGGCTCGCGCTCGTCGGACATCATGCAATGACTGCATGAAGGCGCGTTGCTCTCGAACCAGAGCAAGCGCTTGCTGCTGCTGGGTCGGAAATGCACGTGCCGTTGCGTACGGAGACCGTGCCTCTGGCTCGTCATTCTGGTTGTCGTTAGGCTGCTTGACTCGACTCAGTGCTTCCCTCGCGCGCTTCGGCCCATCGAGAAGTCTCATTCGCTTTACCCACAGGAATGTCGTCGACTTGCTCCATCGGATCGAACCGCGGCAATGGCAACGCCGTCGTCACCACAGACACGACAGTGCTGTAGGTGCATCGTCGAGTGCCGAAGTAGAGACTCGGAGTGAGGCTCAGTCCCTGCTTCACCGTCACGATCTGAGCTTGACGCAATTCCTCTCGAGCTCGCAGCCACGCCTGCTTCTGCTGCGTCAACATCGGTGACGTCGACACCTCACTCGATATAGTCGTCCCCACCATTTCGGCAGCGTCTCCGATAAATCCCAAGTGGATGGTGCTCTGCAAGTCCAGCGGCCCTTGAAACGGTGTCGACTGTTCGAGCTCACGCAGGACGCGACACTTAACGTGTCCGGCATAACGCACCACGCGTTCGCTGCAAGGAATGGCGTCGGTCATTGAGGTGTCGGTGGGTAGCTCGACTGCAGCGGAGTTATCATCTCCGAAAGTTGTTTTAGCAGACTCGAGCACGGGTGACAAGCAGAGTGAGGTGGTGACTTCAATCGCTATAGATGAAAGTGTCGATGAGCCGCAGCAGGACGACGAGATTGAGATCATGGACGAACTGGAGTTGGCACTGCAGAAAGCTCTGTGCACTCGACGATTTGAAGGCCTGGAGTGTCTGCGGAATACACTGCTGGCCACGACACAGCTTACGATCTCGAATGTCATTTCAACCGTGGTGACGGCTCTTCCTCATCGTGGGGCACGCCGAAAACGACAAAAGCAGCAGCCTTCAATGCCAGTGCCTGGTAGTAACCAAGAACCCCGAGAGACTGTGTACGGAGCTCCAAAGCCATGGATGTCGGCGAGGTCGAGCAAGGGACGTCGTGGGTCTAGTCCACACCAGGCTCAGCTACCAACCTTCCGACGCAGTTTGCCGGCACTTGCTATCCCCGTCACACGACTGCATCGCGAACTACTGCTGGAGCGAGATGCGTTCATGGCGCAACTAGCTCGTGAACGAGACGAAAAAGCGCAGCTCGAGTGCTGGGCAGCCACGCGTATCCAAGCTTGCTATCGAGGCTTTCGCAGTCGTCCGCGCATCGTAGCATATGCACGACGGATGAAGCGGCTGGCAATGAGAAGCGTCACAGGCATTCGCCTTGAAGTAAGTTGTGCATTGTTTGTGAATCTGCGTTGATAATCTCACACTCTACTCGTTGATTTTTATAGCTAGCAGAAATGCAGGAGGGTCTGCGGAGGCGTGGTGATCTTCCTGAGGATAGTGACGCTGCTGCAAGCAAGGACGTATCACTACTCTGGAGACAAGGAGTCAAAGATCGAGCACGACGGAAGCGCGATGTTAAAGGCCGACAGGAAGAGCGACAGAGTGCTGCTACACGAATACAGGTAGAAAGCACCGTATCATGGTGCTGTGTGCAATGTGCTGGCTGGCCTAATGCTTTGTGTCATGTTGATTTTTGCAACAATACTTACAGGCTTGCGTTAGGAAGTTTCTTGCGAAGATAGCTTATGGTCATCTCGTCGCAAGAGCTCGAGATGAGCGCTACCTGCTCGCTGTCGTCAGGATTCAGGTACTCTTCCGTACCAACGCACACTACTATTGCGCTGGCAACTAAACTCAGTTTTTGCTGCTGCAGAGTGTCTATCGTGGGTATTCCCTTCGCGCCTGGATCCATCGATTGGTGCCTAAGCTACAGTATAACGCGGCGATGCAGATCCAAGCTCTAGTTCGGTTCGTTGCAGCTTCATTGGTCGTCTTTATTAGCCTTGTGCTGTCAATCTAACATCTCGTTCTGTGGCGATCCCGGGTAGAGGGAGCCAGGCTCGTGAACGGGCATCAATGCTACGATTTGAACGTAAGTGCGAGGAGCGACGGCGTGCCGGACTACCTTTTCAATTTTCTCTGGGAAGTCGAGTGTCTTTGGTACATGAGAATGTCGGTGTCAACTTTTCTTTTGACACCGACACTCCTCGAAGCTCTCTGCGAGTTTTGTTAGAGCTTCGAAAGTCACGAGCATCTCTTGAATTCAAGACTCCAACGTGGCGAGAGCAACAAAATTTCCTTCGACTATTTGTAAGTGTCATTCTGGACTGATGCTGTGGTTGGGCTTGGCATATACTGATGCAGCTCGTGCTGCGTTACTGCAGAATATTGCGCAGAAGATGGCAGCACGACGTGCCAGACTCGTGCACCGTTGGAATTGGACTAAGACGGTTGTTCTGGACAAACGTAGGCAGCGACGCGTCAAAAGAATGATCTTGACGTTTTCGTCGTTGTCATCTAGTAGAGCGAGGAGTGGTAATCGGCGACTTAGTACTAGGCTGAGTACCAGGTCCGCCACGTTCGAGGCAGCATATTCCTCGTCACCGTAAACATGGTGAAATTCGCAAGAAATGCTTCAAGCAGGTTTAGACGAAAAGAACTTGGTGGTGCCTTGTGGTGTCAGCGAACCGACCTACGACTACACACAACCACATATAGTGCAGTAAGCTGGTGATCTGAGCGGATGATAGAGTGAGTGATGCCAGCAAAGGTAGTGCATTGTGTGAAAGCAGGATGGCACGAGTGTTTGTTCCCACATCCAGGGTATTCGTATAACCACGCCGCACGTACGAATTAAATGATCTTTATTTGGTGTTTCATCAAACGAGATCACTCACGACCCACGCTTATATAACTCGCGTTCCATCCCCGGTTAGTGTTTAATCTTGTAGTTAACACCGACGACTACAATCTCTGCTTTGCAGCGTTCAAATGGCAACAAGTTTTTACGAGTATATCGATCTGGCGACGAAGCAACTTTCAAAATATTATTCGTAAAGTCCAGTTCGTCCGTCGGGAGCACGAAATTTTCCACGTTGCAAACCGGTACGACAAAATACGTTTGAACCACGACAAACGGTTCTTGATCCTTGTCGGTGGCAAGTTTGTTCAAGGCTGCGATAGAAGGGGTGTGATTGAAGGAATGCTTTATAGCTCGCGTAACCTGAACAAAACGCACTAAGTGGTTTTTCAGATCGACGAAAACGGCGTCATAACCACCTTGATTCCACTTTTCGGGGCTAACCACGTCTGATTCCACCTCAAATAAGTGTTCATCGAAGGCGCGTCTGGATCGAAAAATACGATGCTAGACTTCTCCCACTTCTCGGTCATGATGACTTTGGAATCACTTGCGCGGCAACACGAAATACCGTTGGCGAGGAGTTGTGCGAAAAACCAAGCCTAAAATATATGGCCATCCATTGATGGATTGACTTCACACAGCGACACAAACTGGTTCAGCAACTCAGGACCAAGTGTAGCAGCCATTCTCCGCATCACGTAGCAACTTATCAAACAGGCATAAACGCTACTGACATCTATCTTGCTGTGATATTGAGCCAGCAAGCGATTGACAGGATTACCAGATATAGAGCCGATCAAGTTCTGCGCGAGGATTTTCACGTCCGTCACCGCCAGGATCGCGACTTCAAAATGCGTAAGAACGTCGTCTCCCAAGAAGTCGAACATAGCTCTCGCGCTTCCTCCGGCAATAAAAACTTCTTTTGCAGCCTCTTCATCCTTTGGTCTTGTTCCGATAGCGCTACACCTCTTTTTCCAGTATACGGAGGTAGCGCGTTCTCAATGCAGCGGAAAAAATCATCATGTTGGATTGCCTGTTTGTACTCCTCAAATATCCACGAGTACAATTCAAACAGCATTTGGGTCCTGACACGCTTTGCACTAGGACCGCTCGCCTCTGTCTCACGAAGCCGAATTGAACCAATATGAACGTCTTGTACAACATTACAAGCTTTTTGTTGGCTATTCACACTTACTGGGGCATACTCAAAATCCGATAGTCCTTCCCAATCATGTTCATCGAGGTAACACACCAGACGATGTTTAGCAACGGCTTCATTGTGCCACCCTTTGCACTCTTTGAAAACAGCTTCAATCTCTTTCAGCCCCTTGACGTATCCATTCAAAAAATTACGGTGTTCCTCTCGGTAGATGTCGACGACAAAATGACTTTTAGTTTCAGGTTCGCATCTTTACTCTCCATGACGCAAGTTGCTTTCGTGTTTTGTTCGAGCTTTACAAACTAAAATTGTCATTTCCTCGCGAGTAATGAATCCAAATCACATCCCACCGCAACGGGGCTAGAGAATAAGCAAAAGCGAGCGCCGCACACGATTTCCCAGTCCCCGGTGGACCAACAATGAGATAGGACGTGGTCTTCAACAGTCTGCCAAAGCCGTTCGAACTCCAACGGCGAGAAATTGCACATTTTCAGGACACGATTTGGCCCTTGTACACTTAGGCAGCGATCGTACTCGGGAGAAGTCGTCATGTATTCATCTTCAGAGTCGTCTGGATTGGAGGGAACGGAGATTCTCTGCAAAGACCGCTGCCGCTGGTCTTCCTCGAGGAATAAACTGTCCCAAAGTGCACGCGCGTCGGCATCTTCCTCTTCTTGGGTCCGTTGGGAGCGGTTTCTGGAGCGAGCCATGGCGACTGAGCCTTTACTTCGCGAATTTGGAAATAAGGCACCGCTACTGCTTGTCCGGGAGAGTACGCTCCGGAGCGGAAGAGAACGACTAGGGACCATGTGTAAACTGTTATAGTCAGTTGTTCTCTATAGTGCTCTTCACCAATTATTAGCTGTAACACATGACAACCTCCAATTGCAGATAGGTGTTTTCAAATTGCGCTGGGGTATCACCCCTATTACCTTCTATCTACGCCCGAGCTCTAATAGAGAAGGGTGTTCAACAGAAGAGCGATTCATCTCATTCCATTGGTCCACCAGTTCAGTCCGATAATATAGTATCAGCTCTCATTCACGAGGACCGATTCCGGTCCCCTGAAGAAAATGACGAGGAATTCGAATCAATGGGTCTTCCGGTTGAACGGAAAGCCAAGGACGAGGTACGGCAGGACTCCATACAATTGGTGGAGACGAAATGATCAACAGATTCAGTAGCACATTGCGAGTAGCTGCATCCACCAACTGGGATAGGACAGGGTTCCCTGAACCTGCTGCAAAAGGTACTGCTGGCAGTGGTGGCAGTGGCAGTAACGGAAGTTCCACCAAGATGTGAATCGTTTCCTCTTTCGGGTCAAATTTGTCCCCAAACAATTCCTTCTTGCTGAGCTTCCATGACAAGCCCATTTTCATAAACTGCTTGTCAGGCCCGCTTTTCAAAAGGGCATGTAGACTTTCGTCGTCCTTAAGCCATTCCCCGTTCTTCTGCGCCAGGTAAAGCGTCAAATCGGCTGGATCAACTTTGAAGAGGTCGCACACGTCCTTTTTCTTCTTCACAATGGCTTCCTGCAGCGCTTCGACCTCTGCATCGGTGGCGATTTCAACGGAGAAGACGCTCCCGTGGCGGTACACTCCGCACCACAACTTCAGCTTGGCCATCTTTCTTCCTTGCAACTGAAAGCGCAGGATGCAGAGACTGCTAAATGAAGGTAATAGACCGCAATTATCCTGGTAGTGCAACCTGCTTCCCGAAGTCCATACCGGTACTGTTCGCCAAGGCGAGATCCCCTTTAATCAAATTGCATCATACTTTTTACCCTTGTTTTTTCCCTCATTTAACCTTTTACAGAGCTCAACACACGCCGTGAAGCAGAAAGAGGACAAAATTTATCCAGTTGCGTAGTATTGCATTTTGAAGAGATCGGTTGCAATCGGCTGCGGTGGTGCGGGTAAAGGCGCTGTTGTTAAAAAAATGCGTGTGGGGCTCACGTGGCTTTTACGCTAAGATCTGCGGAGCAGAATAGTCACATCTGTGTGGATAGAATTCCTATCGCAAAAGCCTGCATGGACCAATCTCATCAGTCTGCTTGATGCAGGTACAGTAGGAACTGCAGCTTGCTGGAACGGTAAAGTATTAATATAATTCAAATGAATTCCGAAAGCGACTTGTTGGAATTTTTAAAACATAAATACTGTACCGAATTGGCCTGTATCGAATCACAACATTCCTGGAAACCATGTGGAAAGATCCCTTCAAGTTTTGTCGTCTTCTGGTGCGGACGTTCAGCAATCGGTGTATGTCGCGCGAAGGTCGCGTGTCAGTGGCCATTACTTATTGGACATTTAGCTAATCGTCGAGCCAGCGTGACCTTTCACTAATTCCGGCCGCACGATGGCGGACCTATCGCCGCCGCGCCTGAGCGGGACCATCTACAAGCGCAACGCAGGCATCCTGCGGCCGTGGCGGAGTCGGTAGGGCGCTGCGAGGGCGAAATCTCGAGTTTCGAGCGTGGGGGACTCACTTTTGTGGCTTTTATTTTGTGTCAGAGCGGCTGTTGTCACTGCTGAAGGCTTTCTGGTATACAAAAAGAAGGCTGGCGGGTGGGGAATATTAAATTGCGCGCTATTTCGGGGAGTGACATTATTTTAGAATTGGAGTGATTAAAAATATGTGACGTGTGGGACATGATAGGCTCAAGACCAAGGAGATCGACCTGGTCAAGGTGCGGAGGACACGACGTGATGCCTGCAATTGCCAATGCTAATCTTTTTATTAATTATTGTGTGGTTGTGGTAGTCGACATTTGCAGCGACGATCGCGCAGACCAACGGATACTACTACTTCGAGCTGCAGTATGGACCTGCCCAGATTGCGATCGGGCTCCCGGGTCTGCAGCTTGCCCGGCAGTGGCTCAGCTGCATGATGGAGGCTGCAGGTGGGAGGCTACGACTTGGATCTGTGCAACTTGCTGGTGTTGAGACTGACGAGGATTGTGCTGACTGCAGATGATAATAGTGGAGGACGACGCACGTGGTTAGCGAACTTACGACACATGCTGACGCTCAATCTGCGCGACCGACGTGAATTGGTGCCTGCCATGGCTGATCGTGACTGGTTCAGCGAGTGGAACTTCTGCCTGCGGTGGGGCGATCTGGTTTGAGTGTGCTATAGTGGTTTACCGAATACTGACTGAATGTGGTGGTTTCTTGGCGCACGATGACAGCTCGTTAAAAACGACAGAGAACCGCTTGCTGCACGTCAGAGGCGACTGAGACGTTTACACACGGTACGAGCACTTGCCACTCATTTCCTGGCGCTACACGCTGTCGCTCTACTAACAGAGATTTCGCGTAGATTTGGTTGCAATTCGAACTCTTCGCGGAAGTTTTGGCGGAAATCTTCTTCTCCTCGGTCCAGCAGCGAGATGCGCGCGGTCTTGCTCGCATTGAATCTTTTGAACGAGCTGCGAGCGATTTTGCGCTTACAGGCGGAAGCGAACAGAGAGCTGGTTATTTCTCTCAAAACATTGGTGCGAACATCGCTGCTATGCCAAGTTTAATCTCGTCGGCATCTACGTCGTCGTTATCATCTACTGGAACGTCCCCGATTGACACTGGTGGGGACAGTGGTGGAGGGAGTGCTGCCAGAAGGCGAGACGATGTGGATGAGATGAAACTTGCGGGTGTTCACTTGGAGTTCGCATCAAAAAGCTGGCAAGGACACAAACGCTTAGCAAAGGAAACCGCGCGGTTCGCTAAATTCCGCTCGTTAATTGATCTGTACCTCTCCGAAAGCAAGTTTGAAAGTGGAAAGCTGTCTGGGAACATGCGGGCGGTGCTGTCAAAGTTCCCGGCGTTCCCCTTGGTTGCCTCGTTTTCGATCCGGGGTGTTCATGTGGTAGCGATTGCTGAACCGCTCCGGAGCGAGCGGTCGACCGTCGTCTCGATGGACAACCGTGACCTGGCAGGTCTGAGCATGGCACTCCGTGAAGCCAAGATGCTGCGGTACTTCCCGTATCAGGAGCTACCGGAGCTCGTGGTTCGTAAGTTCCCGGGCAATACCGCGTCAACATTGGTGCGAGTTCACCCGCGTTATGACGATGTTTTGGTGAACTCGCTGCGCTCGTCGATGGTGCATGGTATATTGATTCGTGCTGTTCACGGGGTTAGCGATAGTACGAGCCGAGTCGAAATGCTGTCTGCACTCGACGTGCAGGAACTGGTACAGAACAGAGAGTCACAATGGATTCCGTACCTAGATCTCGTGTATTACCAACTAGACGAGCAAGTCTCACCCGTCCAAAACCTGGCTGCCAAGGATTTTTGCTGAAAACTGGTCGTCGTGCGATGAATGACCCGCTAACTGGTGATATCATCATCACTGTGGATCCCGAAAAGAGCAAGTTACTGCTGGACCTGCCTGAAGCATTTGTATTGAAGCACGACGTCGAGATTCACCCTCTCGTGCAGAAGCTGCAAAATGTCAAGAAAAACAGCGCCATTTTTGCATTAGCAGCGTCAACTCCGTCATTTGCTCGAAGTAACAACGGACGGTCACGCCCAGTTGACACAAGTAAAATAGCGCGCGAGTACGAAGACGGGGTGAAGAAGTTATTTGTACAGCACATCAAAGAGTTTGCCGCGCAGCTTGTTACATTTGGTGACGCCCCAGAGGTGAAGACGGCTGGGTTCAATTCGACTGGACGTCCGAGGGCACCCTCATGGCTTCAGTCGTCCGGTATATCATCTCACAGTCGCTTGACTCGGTCCAAGACAATGTCGGCTATGCCCCGGCGTGAGGACCTGTTCTCATCATCTTCGTCGTCTTCTCTCCAGAGTGACGAGTTTGAACCAATGTCACGTTCTCCACTATGGCGGCGCATGTCGTCGCTTGGATCTATGGCTCACGCGCTAGGAAGAGGTGGTTCTGCCGATACCAACGCCGGCACGTATGTTATTGACACACTGCATTTACGCCAGGCAATGCAAGAAGGGGGCGTCAATATGCGGTTCCTGCCGTTGGTATTCCAATATCTAAATAGTCGTGACCAGCTTGGAGTCCGAGTTCTCGTTGCCAGTGAGATCATTGCTCGAATCGCGAAGAACCTGTTTCGTTATCGTATGCTCAATGAAGACACTGGGAGGGTCAGTCGGTGGAAATCGAGGAAAGTGCGACTGATCAAGTTTATTGATTCTATCATGCACGGACTATTCCACAAAAGCCTTCCCAACGGCCAATGTCCCGTCCGTGAATGCTCTGGAGATCAGTTCTGGGACACTGACGGCCCTATCATGTACTCGCTAGGAGTGTTTGCATCGAGTTTTGCTATGAATTCGCGTGCCCAGACGGAAGTGATTAACTCGCAAAGTTCCTGCTTAGAAAAGTACCGCGACCTTCTGAAGGTGAATCCGGCCATTCTTTTCACCAGTCTGCTTCACGTGTTCCAGGCTCGACTAACCAAGTCGATCTTGCCGGAGCTCCACGAGAACCGGTTTGTGTTAGTTCCATTCTTTCGCAACGAAGATGATCTGACGTTTCACTACGAAGAAGATGACCCGAAGCTCGCTATGAAAATCGATCAAGACCTGCTTTGGAGCCACCTGCAGTTTTTCCGACTGCAATTTGAGGCACTAAAGCCTGAATTGCCAATTTTGAACTCCGGGGAGCAACAAGATAGCAAGAACAAGTTTGGTGTACGCACAGAGCTGACGACCTGGATTCGATACTACAACGTTTTGTCGCAAATTTTCCGACAGAGTCTGAGTCACCCAAAGTTGACGCGCTTGGAGAAAGCCATTCAGTCCTGGCAAGATTTAACGTCCGTACGAGCGCATCTTAGTTTGGCACTTCGCGCTGCTGCAGCACCATCATACTTGCCGTCTGGCAATAGTAAGTCTGCTGCTGCTATTCATGAGCACTGCCGTATTGCTTTCGAACGCATGGCCTCCAGCAAGGCTCTATTCCCCATTGAGTTCAAGCTAGCGTTGCGCTGTCTGGAGTTGGTCAGCAGTGGAGAAGAGCTGGCAAAAGCGATCGAAAACTGCGAGGAGCTTCTTGAGTGGCTTAGGTTCTTTTACCGCCCAGCCAACCCGTCACAATTCGCAAAGGGCTCTTCGTCACATCCTGTGTATTCGATCCAGTACTCGAGAGCTGACAGCGACCTGGACGGCCAAGAAAAGGAGCATCCGGTGTTTTCTCTACGTGAGCGCTTCCAGCGGCAGCAATCGCGACAGTCTTGGATGTCGGTCATGTCAAATGTCGACGCTTACTGCCGCCGAATTGAAGTGATGAAACGTGATCCTGTTGACATTGCAGCTACCAGAGCAGCGTTATGCGAAATGGGTCATTTGGCCTACACTCCTTCTGCACCGCTCAGCCCTTCCAGCTTGAATAGCGGGGATGATGACAGCGTTGTGAGCATGGAGTCGGACATGTCTTTGGCGGACAAGTACCAAGCGCCTTTCAGTTTTCACCCGGACGACTCGTCAATGCCGTCATCCTCGATGTATTCGTCACGAGGAGATGCGCTGTGGTTCATTGAGTGTTTTTCTTACCCCCGCTTCATAACAACTCACTGCTCGTCGCTGGAGATGCACTCGTGAACAACGATGAGATCTCCAGTCGGATGACCAGTTGTCGTTTAGGGATTAGCCAGGGACCCGTCCCTGGACTTGCCTTGATGTGGGGCAAGCCTTTAGGTTTGTCATTGGATGACGAGGCCCACATCAGCACTGGGGGCCGTGCTGCGACCTCGTCGTTGCGGCCAACCACAGAGACTACATCCTTAATCTGCATGGTATCCTTCCCCCTGCCTCTACGCCGCGTTGTGCAGGTCGCATGTGGCTACCGGCATACAGCACTTATAACCGATGACCGGCATTTGTATACCTTTGGATATGGAGAGTGTGGCCGCCTTGGGCATGGAACAGAGGAACCCTGCATGGAACCCAAACCAGTTGGTTATTTTGCTAGCCTCATTGAGGCCGAAGGCATCGAAGTTGGTGGAGTTGTTGACGTAGCTTGCGGTCGGGAGCACACAATGGCAGTGACGTCGAGTGGTGATCTTTTTGGCTTCGGGTGGGGTGAGGCTGGTCGCCTTGGTACTGGCGAGACTGGCAGCAGCCTGTTCCCGTCTCGAGTGACTGCTCTGAAAGACGTTGCTGTTGTAGCTTGCGGGCGTGAACACACTCTAGCACTGACGAAAGCAGGTCGAGTCTATGCCTTTGGTGCGGGGTTTGGTGGACGTCTTGGAAATGGCACTGAGACGGATGAGGAGCTGCCATTTGCTGTAAGTGGTATGGAGGACTACGTCATTGCTGCAGTTGACGCAGGGAGTGTCATTCGTGTGCACTCAGCGACAGGGGTGATGTATTTACGTGGGGCTTCGGCAGCTCTGGTGCACTTGGCCAGGGGACCCGAGATAATTGTTTGAGGCCGCAGCGTATTGATGGACCCTGGTCTCGAAGTGAGGACCTGAATCAGGATGAAGAAGATCAATCTGACCAAGCGTCTGCCGTCACAGGCATTGCGTGTGGAAGTTATCACACACTGATATCGACGAGTGATGGTACGCTCTACGGTTGGGGCGATGCCGCTGCTGGCCAGTTGGGGATCGAATACGTGACTGCGCAGGACATGGTCGTGCTCTCTCCGCAGAAAATTCGTCTTCCTACGAGCTCGGAGCTACGCAGCATTGCATGCGGAACGTTCACGTCGGCTGTGTGTACGCAACAGGGTCAGATATTCCTGTGGGGATCACCAGCAGCAGGGAATGGGGCCCCATTGGAGATTGAAGATGCACGCATCAAGCGGATTGGCGTGCTCGGTGAGTTTGATTTTTCGCAGATCGCTTGTGGTAGGTTGGGCAATTGTTTATGCGTTAGATGTTGCTGATCAACTAACTCGTTTGTGTAAACAGGAGCTTACCACGCTGTTGCGTTGACAAAAACTCGAGTACTGCTGAGGTCACTTCAGTTGTTACCCATGATTTCGGAAATAGACAGCTACATGAAGACCAGTTGAGAGAAACGGACCGCGGATGAAGGTGCATTAGCCATTCTCAACGGTGCAGGGAAGAGATCAAAGCGTCAACGAATTCGAGTGGAATATGACGGCCGCGGCACAAAACGACAGAGTGGGGATCTCTGCAGGCCAGGTGCTGCCCCAACTTCGCCCTAATAGACCCACTCCAGCACGAAGGGTACTCTCTGCTCCACGAGTAACGCATCGACTTCAAGCACCCCATCCCAACAGACTTACTAACGTTGCTGGCGACGTGCAATGCACTGGAATCGTGAAGTCGTGTTTGTACTTCTGGACCGTCGTGGCGATCCTCCTGGGCATCGTATTACCGTGTCTCGTGTTGTATTTGATGTATTTTAACGATGGCGGGAACTTAATGCCGGTGCTGTCATTCAAGATGGCTGCGTACAGTGGACTAGGGGTTGCAGTCGCGTCTGGACTAGGTCTCTACGGTCTCCTCAACCACCGGGAGTACATCACCAAAGGCAGTCGCAATTATGGACTTGGAATGGTACGCAACTTCTTTTCGCGCCAATCTATGCCTTAATTCTGACCGATGTTTCGACTATGATTACAGTTCGTCTTGCTGGGGGCTATCGCAGCTATTGTAATGATTGTGGCTGGCGCAATGTCACTCTCTCTCGTCCACGTCGTCGAGTTAGCAGAGGAATACGATTTCTCAAGCGAGCGAGCAGTGTACTTAGAAACCACAATGATCACAAGATTACACGCTCAAGTGAAGAAGAGCAGCAATGGATGGCGTGATACCCAGAACGACCTGAAGTGCTGTGGCTATGATCAAGTCACAACTATTCAAACTCTCGTCCTCTCCAGCTCATGGGACCCCGCACTGGTAACTGCTGTAAGCAATGCAAACAGCGTTGGGGGCAGATACTGCTCCAACCGAGCATCAGAGTGCGGATCTACAAATGCCTATTGTCCCGTGCCTGGTCGTGAATGGTGCCGGACCGAGCTGTTGCAACTCGCACATAGCAGCTATTCGCTGCTCGGAATCTGTGCAGTTGTTCTCGGCACGACCCAGTTGCTTTTCAGTGCCTTCGGCCTGTTCACCCTGCTGTGTGATGTTCGCAGACAGAGCGGTTTATCTCCGACGATCGAGCTCCAGCACCAGACTTTATCTCCCGTTCAGCCGAGCAGCACGTACAATGCCCATTAGGAGTACGGACCTTCGCCGCTCAAAACAGACGTGGATGCATGGACCTCAACGTTTCGTTGCGCTGGTGGCGACGCTCTGCAGTGAAAGGTCGGACGTGTACAAGCGATTTATGTCAAGATGCCACGCGTGAAGGCGAAGGCCACATCTCCATCGTCAAGACGCACGCGACGAAATGCAGTTGTACCCGATAAGGCTAAAGAGACCTCGCCATATTCGCCAGTACAATTAACTACCGATCAAGCTGCGCATTCTGAACCGAGTAAGAAGCTGATGGTACAGCGACCAAAGTACCACGAGACATCATCGTTCCTGGAGCGAGAGTCATTTAAGGGTCTTGCGCTGACCGATGGCTTTCTCCCTCCTGGCCAAAACGCGGTGTGGTTTCCAAGTACTGCACTTGAGAATCGTATCGTGTTGCGACCACGATGTTTCGAGCAGCACAGCAGGCTTCCTTAGAAACTCGACCTGTTTCATGGGGATACGGGTATACTGATGGAACACTGGGACACAACGATACCCGACGTGTTGTTGAGATTAAGCGTCTGGCATTCTTTCGTCGTGCCATAATTCGCGCTGTGTCGGCAGGAAATAGGCTGAGTCTCTTTCTGACAGGTAGGTCGGTGAATTCATCATCCATCTGCAACTTCGCTTTTTGCCAAACAACCAAATACACGTAATCTGTGGCTTGTTTGTGCAGACGATAATCGAATTTTCCAGTCCGGTCGCTTATTCATGAAGCAGGATGGCTGTGTCATGTGGAGACCTGTCGAAATCACGATCGAGGAGACTGAAATGCCAACTAGCCGACCAAGGTTCGTCGCCGTGGAGGCTGGACACTTGGCAGCATACGCGCTTGACGGTTCGTTGGTCTGTGGACTTATAACATTGAACTTTCGACCTTGTTTTGATCAAGTATGATCCACTGTGTCGACCTGCAGACCATGGACGCCTGTATTCGTGGGGGACGCAGATCTTCGGACAACTTGGCCATGGCGAGGAGTTAGAGGAACCCAATTCTCGCGGTCACAGTTCCGATGGTGATGACATTAATGCGAGCCCAAATTGTGAAAATGCTAACAGTGGTGTTGAGCTTGCTGAGGACGAGCAAGAGAAAGAAGTGGAGGAAAATGAAGACGCAGAGCTACCACTGAAGGTTGTTATCGTTGAGAAATTCCCAAGGCTAGTGGAAGCATTGGCTGGATATCCAATCGTTAAAATCTCAGCTGGAAACCACTTCGTAGTTGCAATCTCTACGACTAGCACGGTTTTCTCATGGGGCCGAGGATGTTTTGGGCAACTTGGAAGCGGTGGTGTGGCTGATGTGAGCAATCCAGCACGAATTGAAGCGCTGACAGACTATGCCACGGTTGATATTGCAGCAGGAATGAACCACGTATTGGGTGTATTTGTCGCTAGGGAGGCACACCTTCAATCAAATCAACATGAAGACCAGGAGCCAGCATCCTCACAGCAGCAAGAGGAGGCATCTGCAACAGATCACTCGATCGTTATGACATGGGGGCGAGGTCAACACGGTTGCTTGGGCTTGGGTGGCTCGAATAACGAGTTGCTTCCGCGTGAGAGTGTCTTCTTCAGGGGTTGGGGGCGACAAAGGTTGCTGCTGGAGCTGATCACTCGCTAGTTCTGTGCGGGGTTGGCGCGCGAACGTTCCTCTACGCATTTGGAGGGAACCACCTGGGTCAGTTGGGAATTGCCTCTAGTGCCGATCATGTCGATATGCCGTCATTCCTCGACGAGTTCGTCAACGTTCACGTCGCGGCTATCGGAGCCGGTACACAATACTCTGCAGCACTCACAGGTACGTGCTCAACATCACGCTCTTTGCGTGCGTAGTATCTCTGTCTAACGCGCCTTGCATGTAGGTGACGGTGAAGTTTTCACGTGGGGCGATGCTCGCTACGGAAAGACCTGCCGGGTCGACGGACGCACCACTTACGTGCCGTGGAACATTGATCTTCCCAGCAGTATCCCTAGCAGCAGCTTCATTACACAGTTGTCAGTTGGTATGCATCACACGCTAGCTCAACTTCGCACTGGTATGCATAGTTTTTCGTTGTGGGTTGCAACGAGCACTGACGTTGTTAACGCCATTAACTTACTACTCTTTGAATTGTAGGCGGCGAAGTTGACCGATGGAGAAAGTTCCCATTAGGCCCCATTGCGGCAGCACTGTGTCATCAAGAGTACAGCAGCAAAGGTACACGCCTACCCATGATGTCATTCCAGCACTGCAGCTCTTACTGATCGCTACATTTGCTTCACTTGCTGCTTAGTTTCGGTGTGCCAATGCAAGAGCTCGCACACAACTACGCGGAGTGTGCAGGGTATTTTCGTGCAATGCAAAACGTGCCAAGTGTCACCGATTTGCCGCGCGTGCTGTCGTCGGTGCCACGTCGGGCACTCGCTGCTTCCTATAGCAATCGGTCGAGAACTTCGATGTTTTTGTGTGTGCTCCGAAGTGATTCAGACTTCCGCAGCTCCATGTGCATTTGCCACTAAGCTCCCTCCGACGATACTAGAAGACGACTGAGTGAAGCGATTCTAGCTAAGCCGAGACAGATTTGTTCGCATCGAATAAAGTCTTGGCTTTTTGCAAATCCGCGTCCTGCAGATTTGCATTGGCTCAGGACTGACTGAACAACTAAGTGAATTGATCGCGCCGCTCGCTGTTCTTATAGCATGCAAACGACCCGACGAAGAACTGTTTCGCGTCTACCGTGGCGTCGCTACAAAAGAATCGATAGCAGCATTCAGGTGAGTCAGCTGAGATCACATCATGAATATTCCACACTGGAACTCATTTCTAGGCCTGCTACCGAAATCAGTGTGCCCGCTCCAAAAGACAGTCCTGACGCGTGCCAACCCTCACTCACCTTGCCACACTTCGCTGGACAGCTCAAGAAGTGGCAGCACATGTCATGTGGCCGCAACCATACAGCTCTGTGAAGGCAGCGGCGATATACACAAATCAACTTCAACAACATTCACTTTCGTTCCGTCCTCCGTTTGCAAGCGAGAGACGACCAGACGATCGGACACCTGCTGCCGCGCTTGAACTTGCCTTTTATCCCTCAGAGACCGGGCGGTGCATGCCACCACTTGGTGGCGAGACAGCACCAGCTCGCTCTGCGACGTGTGACGCCACCCGGTGAAAAGGAACGCACTGCATAGCTGTCGAACCCTGCATTGTCATGTACATGTTGGGCTGTCCGTAGAATTCGTGGCACTGCAGAGAGCATTGACATTGCAGTTGCTATTGCAGTGCATTTTGCAGTGCGGCACCGCCCCGTTTGGTGGTGATCTCCTTTTCAAGAGTCGGATGCTGTGCCTGCGCGACTAACGCTTGGCCCGTGTGTGCAAGTTGCAACGAAGTGCAGGAGTCGTGCGGTTGCAGCCTGAACCGCATCGAAAGCGTGACGCTTGATGTGCAAAGCCATTTGCGAGGTGTCTCGCTGCCCGCGACCTGGTTTTCGCGCGAGGCTTGTCCGTTTTCTCGTGCGTCGTCTGCTCGGTCTCTCCTAGTCTTCCAGCTGGGCTCGGAGTCCCCTTTGCACCAGTAAAAGCTCTGTCTATCTGCTCGTGGGCCCATCCGATCGGATTCCGATTCGGAACAGGAGGACCAACATTTTCAATCAGGACACGAACGGCACGGCACGTGGAGTGCTCGTCGGTCTTGTCGGTCTTGATACCTTCAGCAGCAAACAGCGAAAAGTTAGCCCTCCGCGGTTCGGACAGGAAAAATAAAATGTCGTCGATGTACGAGGAGACGAACACCACGCGCAATATCGACGCGAACGTGGCGTTGCCCGCTGCGTACGACGAGAAGGACGACATGGAGTCGCTCAAGGAGAGACTTCAGCGCCGCAAGAAACCCATCTACGCCGGTTTGGCCTTCCTGGCCGTCGTGATCATTGGCGTCACAGTCGGAGTGTCCACCAACTCGAGCGAGAGTGCCAACACTTCGTCGTCGCAGGTATGTAGACCTTACGGTCTCAGCACCGGATGGTATCGGAGAGCGTGCTAATCTCTTTTTAATTCGTGTCCTCGCTTGTGCAGCACGAGACGCAGTCGCCTTCCAGTGGCTCCTCCTCGCCAGGACAGCAGCACTCCCAGGATGTTCCTAAACAGGCTGGCGCCGTGACGGCTGCCAAGGACTCGGTGTCCTCCTCCGGTAGCGCTGGATGGAGCTCGCCGTCGACCAGCAGCTCCGGGTCGTATTCGGCCTCTGTGGCCGGCGAGGCCTCGGCTGGTTCGTGGTCGTCGAACTCCACGAACGCTCCGACAGCGACCCCACGCCCACGCCGACGCCGACGCCGACGTCGACATCGGCTCCCTCACAGAGCTCGTCGAGCTCTGGCAAAACTTTGGCCTACAGCATCGTGGACTTCGACTGGACGGACGCTTCCAACTGGCAGTACGCCAGCGGCTCGAGCGTGCCGTCCGACATGGTCACGAGCAGCGGCATCACGCTGACTCCGGACAACAGCGCCGAGCCCATTCGCACGATCGAGGGCTGGAGTGGAGAGAAGGTGGTGTACATTGAGTGGGAGCGCACGAGCACGAGCGACACCAACATCTGGATGCTCAACACGAAGCTCAAGGACCAGTTCGCCACGGGCAACGGCTGGCCGTACTGGGGCGAGCTCGACCTGTTCGAGATGTTCACGCAGGACGCTGCCGACAGCCCATCGTACGATTATAGCGGCTTTGGCGGCTTCACGGACGTGTCGAGCTACGGCCAGTTGACGATGCACATGGGTCCGGCCACAGCGGACGGCTCCCCGTGCTACTGCCCCGCTAGTGCTTCCAAGAGCGCTTGGTACGACAACACCGAGCCCATGACGTCGGGCTGCACGGCGCAGTTCTCGAACGACGAGCAGAACTCGATTGCGGCCGTGTGGGGCTCGGACAGCACGGGTCAGTACATCCAGCTGATCCAGAACCCGACCATCACCAAGGGCGGTAAGCTCAGCGGTGCCGACACGTACGACATCGCCACGGGCAGCGGTGGCGTCACGTCCAAGATCTACAACAACGCCGACCTGTTCTGGGGTGTGGACGCTACGGACTCGTGCGCCACGGCCGGCGGCCACGACGCCACCTCGGGCTTCCCGTTCTTCGAGAGCTTCCGCATCATCCTTGAGGAGCAGACCAAGGACGACTCGAGCGCGTCCTTCACGGTCACCAACATCCAAATCTTCAACAAGAACTAGGTGTACAGAGCCACAGAAGAGGGAATATCAACCCCGACGCAGCGTGCAGTAGCGTCGAGAAAGACTGTATTTGCTCTTGTTTGCTCGTTATGAAGACGACGCTTGACTGGTTGGGTAGTTAGTACAAGTGGCACCTGGAGTGCATGTTGAAGTTTGCTAAATGGATGAACATGTAGACGAAAGCACTTGGACGATTCACATTGGATTGATAAATTAGTGGAATGGACAACTGACTGCTGCTCGACTGCCGGTTTATACCAGCATGGTCAGGCCTCGACGGAGGTGTCGTCGACGCTCTTTGGGGCTGTCGGACGTCTCACTGAGCCGTGTGACCAGCGTGTCACGAGGTCGCACCAGCTCGACGATCTCGTCCTCGTCCGTCTTGCGGTGTCGTCGGAAGATGCTGCTGCGGCGCTCCGAGAGGTCGTCGCTGTCGCTGCTACTTGTGCTGCTAGTGGACAGGCGCTTTTCGCTTCGACGGAAGATGCAGCGCATAGCTGATAGTGGGCTTTGGTGGCTGTCGCTTGTGCTCGGCGATGCAAATTGGAGAATGAGCAAGAAGGTGGAAAGCGGAGACGTTTGCGCCTCAACCGCAAACATTCCTCTGGATGCGATTACGACAACAGGCAGATCATCTCTGCGAAACTTCTGGATATTGCACCACGTCAGAGAAGAGACTTTCGCCAACACATGAAAATCGGGCGAAAGCAGAAGGAATGCATCAACACCTATGCATGTATCAGGCGTGAACATTGCTGCAGTGGTGCTTACGGTTTGGTCTCAAGCACGTCATGTATGGTGGCAAGTCAAGTCTAGAAGGAGCACTTGGAGCAATCCAAAGCACTTGACCGCTGCTTTGAAGCGGTGGACATGGCGGTCCGCTGGTGTCACATGGATCATCTCCTTCCGAGACAGGTTTGCGCTCGCATGCCGGTGGAGTAGCGATACATCAGCAAGCAGCGAGCAAGCAGCGAGCTAGCTGCTGTGCCGGGCGTTGGTGTCATGACCAAACTACCGGTGTTCGCTGCTTTGGGCCACCCCGGCGCTCCGAGCTCGGAGTCTGAGTTGTCGCAGTGCTTCAAGGCTTTGCCTTCAGGGCGTCATCACGAGGTGCCGTAAGCGTCGCATGCGGAGCACGGCGCTGAGCCGGATGAATGGAATGGTGAGGGCCATATCTGCCCTACCCAAATCGAGTCGTATAGCTCGCTGAAGGAATGGACACAGGTTTGGAGTTGTGGAGACCTGCTGTCTCTGAAAAGTAGATGACGTTGATATGATCAAGCAGTGCAGTGACCACGAGAGGCATCGTCATGATGCCAAGTAGTTTCGTTGCGCCTTTAATGCTGTTGTTTGTCTATCGCGAGATAGCTGAAGTGGACATGCTATCTGGACGGTGGTCGTCGAGGGTAAGCCAATAGGGGACCTAGTGCATTGCAGACGGACACGTGGCTCAGTGCCGTAATGGCACCAACTCCATTTAGCCGTCACTTGCCAATCAAATTCTCATTGAGTGACTGCGTCTCCAAAGATGCCTTTGATTTCGTTGTCTTGCGGATTCGAGCATCTAACAGGATACATTTTTAAGCACCAAGACGACGGCATCTCTCTCCACAGCTATTTTCTGTAAGGTGGAAGTGATGCGATGCAAGACTTGATAACTACACAAGAGTGCGAGCTGGTTAATCAACGCTACGGATAGCAATGCGTGGGGCTGCCGCTGTCGTCCAGCTTTGGACATCGATCACTGCCAAAAGGACTGCATGTGTCAAACTCATCGCCTTAAAACGCTACCTGCATAAATCTTACTCCTAAAACTCCTTGTTCCCCGACTGCTGGATTGGTAAGTGATGAAGGAAACTTGAGAGTATATCATTGGTCACATTGCGCGCTTCACTGGTATGTTCTTGGTCTTTTTCATTTCTCGCGAGCGTAACCCGTAGCACCAGCCATAGTTCTTGTTCCGACGACGATGATTTACTTTTCCCGATTCCCTTCGTCAGGCTGAACGACCATTCCACACGGCCACCCCGCAGTTGACCTTGACGCAACCAATGCTCGGAAACTTCCATCCAATATCAAACTCCGCCTGCTCCATGCAGAACACCATCACGACCTCCCACTCCCACGCGGCATTTAATCCATTGATGATCTCTTTCATAACACCGATATCCACGTTCTTCTTCCAATACTCGCAATCACAGAGGAACAAGGCCTTTTCATTCCTGTTCTCCAAGTCTTGTACGTACACATCACGTCTGTCTGCAGTGCAAGCGCGAACAAGGTGACCAAACTTGCACCCGTGCTGATTGCTCTCAAGAATGCGTGACGGCCACTCGGCATTTGGAGGAGCCAGAAAAGGTATCTTCCTCTCGATCAATGCGTTGACGCCTGTGCCGTACCCGTTCAATAAATCATTTTTGTCTCAACAGCCATCCCGCCTGCATCACGCATGATCATCTTCTCCCACAACACATCTTGAAATTCACCAAGCAAGCCTCCTAAGAAGTCATGGAACGGAACTCCTTGCACACCATTTCGTCGTGACGAACAAAATATTGCATGAGCAACCATATTCTCGAACGACTTAACCTCGTTCGACACAGCACTTGCGTCTTCGTGGACGGAAAACACACCAGTTTGAAAGAAGAAGTACCTTGTTGAGTACGTCTGCGCTGTCCAATAATCATAATAGCCTGAATACGTCTTCCCGCCCAAAATCGCGAGATACAGCAGCAGGTCCTCTTCAATTGCAGGAAAACAGCATTTAGGATTCCAAGGCTGTCTGCTTGCCCACAGCTCGGAGTTTGACCAGCTAACATCAGTGATTTGCTCGTCCATCAAATTTGCAAAATGCCGAAGCATGCTAGAGGTCTCCACATCGAGGCGAATTTTCTTCGCTGATGGCTCGACCTTACAATTCACGGTATTCGTGAAAGATATCGCCAGAAGCTGTGCATACCTTCCGCTCTCTGAGCATATAAATCCCTTCCCCAGTTGTAAAAGACGACTGACACTAGCGAAGGCGTCATCAAGTAAATCCCAGAGCTCGACGCGGCTGTGTTTGGTCGCGTATTTGACCACTGCTTCCGAAAAGTACCTCGCGAATCTCCCACGTGAATGCTCCAAAATATACAGCACGACAGGAAACCGAGCCACAATGTCCGTCCAGGCTTGTTGATCTTGTTCTTTGTTTACACGCTGCATAATCTGATAGGGAGGGAATCGCGGAACGATCGACATCCAGTGGATATCATGATGGTAGCTACCTCTAACAGAATGATGGAGCAGCATGCTGATCTCGGAGTCTGTGCCCATGACGATTACCACCAGACCACAAGCACAGAAGATATTGCGTTTAAAAGCTGCCACGTTCTTTCCACCTTGCTCGTTAATTACGTCGATTATCATCTCGTCCAAAATAAAAAAGGGCAGCACTTTATTCTCTGCCTTCATCTTTTAATCCCAGCACGGACATCACGCACGTCGCATTTTTCCACACGCAATGTTGTCATCTCTTCGAAACGTATCATTCGAATGGGCTGATGCCCTGCCGAGCTGTAGTGTTTTAGCAGCGCGCAAATAAACCCACAAGTCCACAACCCAGCAGTCTGATAAACATTAGATCTGGGGTCTAAGATGACGTCCTCACGTATGTTCTGGGGTTATCCATGACCACGAATTTGTGAAACGCGGTCGATATCTCACCAAAGCTCTTATAGATAAGTTGCGAGTCCTCTTCAACGGGGAGTACCAAGCCAGTAAAACCACGGCCGCCTGCCTTGCAAAGCAAAGGCGAGTTGCGAACTCCCCATGCCCGTTGATCCTTCTACGCTGATGAACGGAAGTACGCGCTGCTTATTCTCATAAAGCTCGTCGATTTTGTCCAGGATTTGAGCGCAATAACCTGGGCAATTTCGTTGGATAAGCTCCCCGCACTCTTGTTAGTACTTCAACTCCTGCTTGTAGCGATCAGATTCTTCAACGCGGATGACTTCCTCTATCGTCCCTCTCACTGACGCCTTCGGAGGCACTTCTACAATAATTGGATCCTCCAGCACGCTACCATACGATCCAACAACTTCTTCGAAATGTACAGGATTTGTTGGCATCGCGTCGTATGCCGCTCTGCTGGTATACACGTTCAGGTTAGCGGCATCAATACCGGGAAGATTGTTTCTCATTTTGTCAAGCACTTGGTATCGGAGTTTACCAACATTCGCCCCATCAGGGACAAAAGTTGAAGTGATATCCATGTCCAGCGGTTCACGAGAAGCTGCATCCACTAACTGGAACCAAAAGCGTTTTCCTAAAGTTGGTACTGAAGGCACTTTCACTAAGACGTGAATCGTTTTTCTCTCCCGGGTCGAAATTGTCCCCGAATAATTCTTTTTTGCTGAGCTTCCACGTTGGGTTTATTTGCATGAACTGATTGTAAGGCTCGTCTTGTAAAAGGTATCAAGACTGTCGTCGTTCTTGAGCCATTTGCCGTCCTTTCGAGCCAGGTAGAGCGTCAACGCGGCTGGGTCGAGCGCAACTTGCTGCAACATTCCAGCGAGAACTTCCCGCAGAGCTTCTACCTTTGCCTCGCGCTCCATTTCGACGGAGAAAACGCTCCTGTTGCCGTATACCCCGCACCACAGCTTAACTCGGGTCATTTTGGTCTGCTTTTAAAAACTGATGGTGTGTAGTCTGTTCCAAGATACTTTTGAGTGAAGGGAATGGATCAATTCCTGTTCTAAAGTTTTTAGATGGTATCTCTACTGTACCACTAATATGGTACACTCCTCCGCTAAGAATACCCTTACACAGGAATAATTGTCGTTAATATGACAAACGAGAGGTGCATCAGGTAGGCACTAAAGCGCGGGAAAAGAGGCATTAAAAAGAGGGGGTCGTTAAAGCCAGTCCGTCCTGATAACAACCGTTTTTTTCGCCTTCCTAACTAACTATAACAATGGCGGCCGTGTGCGAGGGCCTGCTGGCCAAGCTGAATGAGCTCATGGACTTCCTGCGCTTCGCCAAGCTGTCTGGCGCCGAGTTCCGCGGCGTGGTGCGTCCATCTTAACCGTCACAAGAACTCTAGCCTTTTAACCGTGTTCTTCTAACCGTTTCTTAAACTTAACCAGGTCACGTTCATGTTCCGCGCGTCGGAAGACAAGGACACCATCGCGTGCATGAGAACCATCGACATGCGGCGAGGTAAAAACAAAAAATAGTTTTTTCTAATTAACCTACCTGTTTAACCTCTTTTACCTGATAATTATCTGATATATTGTAATGCAATGCAGGACTTGAAGTGGAAAATACGACGCTGCACCCGCAGGACCCTTTCCTGGCGGAAGTGGCCGTGGTCCACATTAGTTTAGCTGATTTCCTGTACATGTACTCGGGAGAAGCCACAGCTGCTGAAATTGCTGGAATGGTCATGTCTGGTCGCGTGTCGGTGCCCTGGAGCTCCTACGGGAAGCTCAAGGCTTTTGCTGAGTGTTTTGACTTTTCCACCGAGAAATGGGAGGCCTACTACGCCGACCTGAAGGCTCGTGGTGTCGAGGTGACCATCCCGCAGTGCACGCAGAAATGCTGCCAGCAGAGCACAAAAGAAGACATTGAGGCCAACTGGCTGCTGGTGTCGGACGCCACGACGACCAGCGGCGGAGGAGACTGGGAGGTGGTCTCCGATCTGCAGTGTCTCAACGTGTCCAAGCAGAAGAGAGAGGAGATGGAGCAGGTGTTCAACTTCACGCCGCTCGAGGAGTGGCTTGCCAAGCTCTGGAACGGCGGCAACGCTCGCGGAGCGGACGGTCGAGGACCGGCCAGGTCGCTGCAGTCGAACGTCAAGAACTCGCTGAACGACCTCAAGTCGATGGCTGGGAAACTTTTCGTCTCGGTTTAGAGATTGCAGACCCGGCCGTGTTTGATGCTTCGAAGTAAGGAAGAAAACATGATGGTAGATGATAGTTTGACTCGGTCGGCATCTGCCGTCAAAGCTCCCACTCGAAAGAAGTAGCAAGCTGAGTTGCGTCGTTTGCCAGTAGTACCATATGACTATCATGTACATTGGTTCGTTATTCTTTTCAGCCTTTGCTGACAAGATATTTTTGTCATAGTGGACCTCTTACAGACTTTACTCGCAACGTGCTCGAAAACGCCAGAAGCGATTCTCGATGATCTCGATAAATATTTCACGGGGAAGATGCAACTCAAGCTGCCTGAGCTCATCCATTTCCTTCGCTCAGATGACGGTTAAAAACTTTGGTGCTGCCCTTCTCCATCAGTTCAGAAGGGAAGAAAAATGGCCAAGGTCAAGATGTGGTGCGGGGTGTGCGTTCAAGGGAGTGTCTTCTCCGTCGAGGTGGAGCGAGATGCAAAGGTACTCTAAAAGCGCCGCAGAAAGCTATTGTGAAGAAGAAGAAGAGTGAATGATCTCCTTAAAAGTTAACCCGGCAAAATTGACGTTTTTTGGTGCGGAAGGACGTTGAATGGTTCAAGGACGACGACAGTCTCGGTATCCTTTGCAGGGCGAGTACGTGGAAATGCGGCGAACATGGCCACTCAATGACGACAAATACTTTGGGAAGAAGTTCGAGTTGGGAATTCACGTATTGGTGGAAGGACCGTCGCCAACAACACCGCTGCCAGCAGTGCCTTCATCAGCAATGACGGGAAATCTGTGTGGTTCCAGTTAGCTTCTCACCAGCCGCTGCAGAACACGACAATAACTTCTGCGATGGGACTAACGTCGACAAGCTCCGGGGATGGTGTTCGAAAAAGTGAAAAACAATTTCCCGGTATTGATGCTGCTAACCTGAAGCTTTGCTCCAGCAGAACGGTACGTCGTGACGGGGATCGAAACTCTTCTAAAAGAAGATAAAGTTGTTGGATCGTTTGGTATCGCGCTGGAGGATCCCATCATGGTGGAAGTGCCTCCTCCGAAGGCACCGATGACGCCACTGATGGCCTTATCTAACTTAAAGGTATTTGCTCCGGACTGTAAATCGATTCCGTACTGGCATGTTGGTGAGATTCACAAGATCCCCGCAATTTGGGAGTTATGAGGGAGGGCGCGGAGAGAGGATACACCAAGACGGGGAAAGTTATTGGCGATTGGAAGACAAAGAAGTTGTGCTGGTGTTGCTGGATGGGTGATTTCGAAAGTCTACGCCGGAAAACATTAACATACTCGCGCAAAAGAAGAGTATTATCGTGGGGTCACCGGGATACGCAAGTCGATGCTATTGTGCGTGATGGCCTTTTATCTCGTCTTAACGCAAGAATGTATTGGTGTACCGAAGATTGACCGAGGCTCATGAGTGAAACCAGCCTCTTCGACTTAAAGTATGATAACGGCAAGGTCATTTCTCGGTGAAACTTCGACTGCGCCGGATGATTCACTGAGCTAGAAACGCTAAAAACAACTCACTCGCTGGATCTGTCTTCAAAATCTTTCTGCACCGCCTTGCCTGTGACAATATGCTAGAGCTCTTCTTGCATAGAAAACCAAAAGAAATAGACAAAATCCCGGTATAACAGCTGAAGTGGCGCAAGTGTGCTTAAGAAAAGGTGGTGCGGTCTGCAGCGGAACGACGACAAGTTACGTGGTGGATGTGAAGAATGAAGCGATGGCAAAACCTCACGTAGTGGTTACCTGCCTCTAACGATTCCCCAAGCATTAACATAATTGTGACACGAAAACATAATCTGGGGAGGAGTCTCCGGATTATTCTCGCTAAAAGGCATACAAATGACGAAGACAAACTGCCAGAGCTGAACAAAATATTTGCCACAGACAGTGGCAAGCAGTCTTCGTCTGTCCAGATCGCAACTCATGTGAACACAGGAGAAAACGTCACTCAAAAGTCGAGGAAATCATGCAAGTTGTCTGTTTCTAGCAGTGCTGACGTGGACCTGGCGAAAGTTGAGATATCCCTTTGGGATGCTCAAATGTCCTCCAACAGGAAAACTTTTTTTTAATATAATTCTGTGGTGCCGTCGCCCTGCACGAAGTACACTGCAGTAATTCAAATGTAGACGAGTTGTACAGTGTCCATTTTCCCGGCCCGACTCTGCCGTTCAGGTGTTCGGAGACAACAAATTCGGTAGCATGTTCGTATCTCACGACGTCATTTTTTAAATCATATGAAATGCAATGCTAAAGTAGAAGCCAAGGCAATGCGGTGGTTGCGAATCGATTCTGAGCCATCCCAATCGCCACTCAAGCGAACTAACCTGAGCAACCAATTTTACTCTTCTTCCGCGGAGACATGGTGTGCGCTTCTTCTGCTGATTGTAACATTTTCTTGTAAAAGTCATTAAATTCCTTCAGAGCGACCTCGGCCGTGGACCGATTCGACGGCCTGCTGCTCTGCAGCTTCATTGTAAACGTCATATACTCTGGATTACTCACCCACTCCTCGACTTCACTCGTAGCGAGCAAATGACCAACGGACCAGATGTCCACTGCCGTCGTGTGGCTGCCAGAATTGGGATTAAACATCTCTGGTGCGTGATTAGCGGGGTTCAAGTGCGCACCACTTTTGGTATTTTGAGGACTCTCTGCAGCATCCATGAAGTCAATCAAAAACCACGACATCGAGCCATCTCGGCGCTTCATGACATTCGACCATCGGATATCTCGATGCATCCATGACGCAGCGTGGAGCGCCACAAGAGCAGTCAGCACGTCGCCCACAGCATGAAAAAGCTCGATGAGTGTACGTGGTTTGATCTTTTTCCCCGAGGAACGAATACCATTCGCCTGGTCTTTTCGTGTACGTTCACCAAGAAGTCAACATGCGGAATGCGATTCTTTCGTATCATATTGTACACTGCAGACGTGAGCACCACCTACGCTTTAAAGTCATTCTGTGGGAAAATTTTAACGACACGTTTCGGCTCGAGGTAAATGACGATTCCACTCACACGAGGTATCACTTGAAATTCATCGCGCCCTTCCTCAGGGCACAATAATGCTATGCCGTGCAAAGTCGAGACATATTCAACAGAGCTAGAATCAACTTGCATAGGTCATCCACGTCATTGAGTCGATAGATTGTCCCTAGCTGTTGTATAGTCACTCCATATTCGTCTGAGTACGTGATCGCGAACAAGCAGACATTAGGACCAACTGTTGTGTATCCAAACAGGTATGGGATGTCGCCGTAGCTCCACTCGAGTTTCGTACATAACTCGCTGCGTAGTACCTCCGCACCAATTCCGGTGGTATTCCTCACCACGAAAACACACACACGATCCACCGTGAGCAGGTAGTCTGGACGACTTGTTCCAGTTGATGCCAAGTGACAAGTATCCCCGTTGCTTTCTCCAAGAGCTCTATGTAGTACATAGTCGAACACTAGGCGGATCAAGGTGTCCCACATACAATGGTAAGCACTTACCGAGGCGTTAGAGCTTTGTTGAGCGGATTGCCTGATGATGTTAAAATCGACATAGCTAATGAGGTCCATACAGGGCTCCGGGTCGGTGATTTTGAATAGCTTCTACAGCACTTGAGGGTCTGTCTTCTTCGCCAACCAGGCGAAGTCAACCGTCGACACTCCGATTTTCACAGGTTGTGGCTCCTGAAAAAAGCATTTAGTTCCGCAATGGCCGGTAAGTGATCCGACTGAAGCTGCTTCTCGAGAAAAAGTTTCCGCCATCGGCGAGTCCACCTTTGTCCTCACGACATGGTAAGTCGGTAGCTGGCAACGGCGGCACTGCCACAACAAGAGGATTTTTCTTGCCCAAGTCACCCAACACTAGGTCCGATGCCAACGGTGTCTTCTCCACAAATGCTGCACTACTCCCGTAGACAAGAAGCTGATCCGGCACGCGCTCGACGAGAATGTCCGGCTCCTGTTTGTAGTGTTTCTCGCGAATTTGTTTCGAAAGTCTTCCACGTCCGTGATGCCTTTAGACGACACGGAAGCGGATGATGTCCCAGCGAAGGGCTCGCCGTCCCAAGCGTCCACTAACTGGTACCAGACCTTCTGCATCGCCATCTCTTTAGCTTCAACTGTAGTAGCAAGCAAACTGATGTAGTAAGGTTGAAATGACAAGGACTACTAATGTTTACAATAGTGGTGGAGTTGATGTTTGACTCAATCAGACATTTTAAGACTAACCTTCAGTATTCGTATGTAGAACTGCTGGTGGCGGTGCCCTAAATGAACGCGGTAGGGCTTGGGCGCAGCTCGACCAGGAGCAATCTTAAGTATTTTCTAATGGCTCATTTGTCATGAGTACAATTCGAACCCGAACGGAAAACGAACGAGCCAAAAGCAACATATTCTCAAGCACAATCAATTTGACCTGCTGCAGGACAATATCCTTGCCGAGGGTGCTCAAGTAGAAGATGCAACTTGGTATCCAGCTATAGCTTTACAAGTCGTTCACTCCTCGACTTTATTGGTTTCATATTTTCCAAGGCACATCGACAAACATTGTACGATTATTAGTTTATCTTGTTGGTATGACATACTAGTAGTCGAGGAAGTACCTGGACATGTCGTCCTCGGTAGCACCATCAGCCCCGTTCGTGGTCTTGATGCACTCGTGGTGCAGTACAGAGACCTCATGCGACAGGTTGTGCACTGAGCCGTGATAGTTGATGAGGCAGTTGGGCGGGATGGTGTCGACCAGGTCGCGCACGGGTGAGAGGCAGTCAGCCGAACGACAAAAGATGAGGAAGTCCTTGTCGGCGAATTGCAGCACGTCAAATAGCGAGGAGACCAGGGTCTGCACGCGCACTTCTCGTTGGGCACAGGTGCTAAACAGCGTGCTATCGTCCAGAGTGGCCACAATGGGCTCGCTCACGCTTGACTCGCAAATCTCCTGGGCCGATATCGTCGGTACCATTGCGATGGATGCAAGCAGCAGTGCTGACGCCGACCGGGTGAAAGTTGAGAGGTGCATGGGTTTGTATTCCTTTGGGATGCTTAATGTCCTTCGAACAGGAAAATGCAAAGTGGACTCACGTTTGATAGGATGCTCTAGTGCTGTGGTGTAAGTAATGCAAGTGTAGACGAGTTTGTTGCTGTGTCCATTTTCCCGACCCGACTCAGCTGTTCAGGTGCTGTGGCCATCCGAGTGTGCAGTGTCCACACTGGAAAGGTGATGATTTGAGTTTCCGCATTATTAGGAATGTTGTCGCGACTTGAAGCACAATCACGTTACTTCCGACCCGAAGCTGCATTCGACAGCCCGCGTCACGCTTCATCCTCAATTCGGTGCCATAGTCACTACGTATTGTGTGTGTCCGTGAGTAAGTAATCTTGCCGAAAGCTCGCTACCTCATTTCCGCCAGCCCTGTGGAACAGAGCGCTCGTTTGGGCTTGAACGTTGCTGTGATTGCTGATGCATTTCAGCATAAGCACCATCGCTGCCGCATTGACATTTTTCGTAGGGAGGGCGTCCAGACCGGTGAAAGCGTTACCATTTTCAAACGAGGTGCAGCGGCATGCGGCATTTAAGAGCAGTGCGTGTCCGCACCCAATCGTCTCGAACGAATGCCGTACTGTCACTCCTCAACTCGTGGCGAAGTAACGTACATCTTAGTCGAACCATATATTGATGGTCGTCGACACGCCAAATGATAGCAGACAGCGCAGTAGAGAGAGTTCTGGCCGACGATATCAGTGAAGTGACTAAGTCGTCGCGAAAGCCTTTGTCACGAAAGACTTAAAGGCAGTAGTTACTTGGTTTTGAAAAGCTACCACGGAGTTCGTAATACACATTTGAGCCTTGGAATCGATCCTCTGTTAAATGCCAGCCAAATGTAGTTGTAGCGATCAGCTCAATATAGCCGTCGTTTTTATCATACAGCAAATATAGCACGCTGGCAGTGCCTCTCGGCAAAGACGCTTCAAAATACACTTTGGCGGCTCGACGTGATCCATGACGGCTGGTGACTCGAATGATCCTAAAGCGCCCGTGCAGGGTCGACCACGGTTCTTCACGCCGCGAGAAGTGGCGATGCACAACGTGGCCAAGGTGAAAAAGTATGCTGCTCTTAGTTTAGTAACTCTGCTTTGACTTATCTCGATTCATGTACTGCTGCTGCTGCTAGGATTGTTGGGTCTCCATTAACCACCGCGTGCTGGACGTCTCACGGCTAATCGAAGAGAACCCTGGTGAACTAGCTTGGTTTGACTGGCATTCCCCACAAAACCTTGAAAGCTGATGGCGACGTGTCCTGCGTGTAGGTCCATTGGTACAACCGCTCATTTTGCACGCTGGCGAGGACATTTCGCACTGGTTCGACTCTGACACAGAGGATGTAGGGGGCGTCTGAGCTGATGCAAACCTCATTTTGGGATCGAAGTTGACAAAATGCTATCTCTCCTTCTAGGTGAAGCACCACGTCGACCCAGAACGAAACCTGTCGTTGCCGTTCCTACCCTACGGACGCTTCCTCCACGTGCCACCGCCTGACCCCACTTCTCAGTGGCGAACCATTGACTTATTGCCGTGGTGGCGTGACCCGCAATATGTCGTTGGACGGCTCACGAAAAGGGTTCGCTGGCTCGAGATCGTCAACGTGCTTACCCAGCAGCGGCACTCGCTAGAGGTTTGCTGCGAGGAAACGTTGTCTGAAATTCAGACACGCTATCTGCGGGTCAACGTCCACGCTGCTAGCTACACATGGAAGCACCTGGACGACGACGAGTTCGTGCCGCTCCACATGCAGAAAACTCTAGACGAAAACGGGATCCCAGACGAATCCCCGATTTTCGAGCGCTTCGATATGGACGAGCAGCATTTTAAGCCCACGCTGCACCTTTACTTTGACGACGACCTCACCATCATGTAGTCTGATGAAAGACTTCACTACCACAAACATAAACGCAGAAATACCATTGAACGAACATCATGCACGACTCAACTCGATCAATTCTGCTCACCAAGAGTCGCTAGCAAAAGCCTCTTAGCTTGGACACTCGACACCTTATTCTCGTTGATCTTGATCCATCTGCTAGCCATCCACCAGCAATGATCACCCGAACGGTGCCTTCGTTCACAGGTCCGACAAACTCCACAAATGGTGTCGACTCGACTAGTAGTCAAGGTCGAACAAGACCACCAGAAGATGTGCTACGACAAGCTCGCGCCACTAGGTGAGCTTGTAGCAGCTACCGTGTTTTCATTTGCAATGCAGCTCACTGTGACTCGTTCGGTGTTGATTTTGCTGTTGTTAGTATCACGGGAGTGTTGGGACAGATCGGTTTGTGTTAATAGATCAAAGCAAACTCACCGCGATAGGGAAGTCCTGATCACTTTGTTTGCATTTTTCTGTTGATATTTATGCAGCTAGCGTGGCTTCTTACGCGTTGGATATTCTTCGAGAGCTTAAGGACGAAACTACAGTGGTGCAAGATCGAATGGTGAAGCTGAATCACCGAGTTGATGTCCTGGCAGAAGTTGTCAACGTCCAAAACTACCAACAAAGAACATCTGAAGCCGATCTGCTGCACCTTCTACCATCACAAGAAGAAAGTGACCACGTGCTTCGCATCCAAACTATTAGTACTGCATCCATCAGTGAGGATGACAGCAAATCTGGACGACCAGCTGCCGTTGTTGAAGCGTATGAGCGGTGTGAAGACATTCCACCTCTGGAACTGGTACGTGCGATGCTCCAACTAGATAAAATTTTCGAAGTATGTAGCTGAAGGCGAGAAAGTGCTAAGTGTGTTGTTATCTTTTTCATTAGCTAGATAGGTTTGACAGCAACGAACCGCAAAGGTCTTTTGAAAACCAGGGCGATGGTGAAATTTCTGGGCCTCAAGTCTCATCGATCTCACGAAAAATACAGTCACCCGGGGTTCTTCATGGAGGAGTGGCTGAAGAACGAGACGGAGAGGCAGCAACGGGCCTTGGATATAAAAGAAGAACGGCGTCGGGAGCGTCGAGCTTCGCACAATCTGCAAAAGACACAGCAGCTGCAATTACTGCAACAGGATGCAAGTAACTCGGAAGTCAAAGCGGCAGCAAGTACAGATGATGCCGAGCAGAAGATGAAGTTCCTCAGAGTCCGGTCGTGGCGCGAGATTTACGGCACTGGCGAAGGTAAAGAGTTGATGAAGCAGCATCAACATACCGTCCGAAGTCCAAGTCTGCGAGATCTGCGTAAGAAGGCTCACCAAAGTTTTGCTTCTCTCTCGCAGAGTCCAACTCGCGCCGAGGATCGGCAGCAATTATCATCGCAAGCACAATCACAAGTGGTTCCTCCTCCTCCACCACCAATCACCCAAAGTGGATCTGTCCATGATCATCTCTACTCGCTTGGCACCGACCAATTCGTTCCACCGCCCCCACCACCCCAGTCCATGCCTCCAACCGTAAGCGGAGCGTTCATGCAGGAAATGAACGACGACGAGATCACGATGGAGATGGAAATGGAAGAAGAGCAGTTCGCTAACGGCATTCCACCGCCTCCACCTCCCCCAGAAGAGTTCACCGACCATGGTTTATCGTACTACTACGACCCCTCTGCCCCGCACAACCTGGTGCCTGCACCACCGGAATTCGACGAGCAGAGCAAATTCGACACCTATTTCGACGCTTGTGAAGAAGAGGAGGACGATATCCCATTGGAACAACCTCCACCGCCACCACCTTCGGAACCACCTCGACTAAGTCTCTTGGAGGAAATCCAATTGGGGACGGCATTGCGTAGCGTCCACGAGCCCCGTGAAGCTCCTGCTCGAGCTCTGAGTCCGCAAGTCGCATTGCTGCAGCAGATTCTGCAGAAGCAGAGTCGCCATCTGCGACCAGTTGAGACCCGTCGACCAAACCCACCAACGAAAACTGCGTCGAGCACCGCACCGTTTGCAGACTCGATCGCTCGCATTCTCGAGCGCCGCGCCATGATCGCATACGATTCGGACAGCGCCGAGTCGCACAAGTCCAGCAACGGCAGCAATGAAGACGAGGACGACTGGTGAGCCTAGAATTTGCACCTGCCTGCTGTGGGGTATCGATAGCTTCAATGGAACACGAGCAGCCTGATCCCTACAGTTTAAAATGGATTATGTGTGGCTCTACTTAACCGGGAGCACTTTAATAACACTTGGTGGAGATTGGTGTGTCCACACACAGATCCTCCCCACAGACGTCCCAGAGGTTCATTCTTACTCGCAGTAGTAACATGCAGCAGCCCCCTGTGCCCCCGCCCCGCCCGCCGAGCCGCCCCGCGACGGCATCCCGTACCTGGGCTCGCGCATCTCGCTCGTGTCCAAGACGGACATCCGCTACGAAGGATTCCTCTTCAACATCGACACGCGCCAGAGCACCGTGGCCCTGCAGAGCGTGCGCTCCTTCGGCACCGAGGGCCGCCGCCCCGAGCACGAGCACGTGCCGCCCTCGCCCCACGTGCTGCAGTACGCGACCTTCAAGGCCGCCGAGATCAAGGACCTGCACGTGTGTGAGGCGGCGCCCCCGCAGAGCTTCCCGCCCCCAGCTCCAGCTCCGGCTCCAGCTCCAGCTCCAGCTCCGGCTCCGGTGCAGCCTCCGCTGCCGTCGGGGCCGCCTCCAAGCAAACCGACGCTGTTAACACCTGGCTCGGTGTCTAGTGCGCAGAAGCAGGATCCAGTGGAGCAGGTTCAGGTTCAGGTTCAGGTTCAGGTTCAGAGTCAGAGTCAGCACCAGGGTCGACGACAGCAGGGGACTGCAGGTTCCAGGACGATCCCTGGCATGGGAAACCACTTGCTTAAACGCAGAGAGCGACATGCGCCTGCGGGTGCCGAAGGAGCAGGAGTTGGACCGGAGAACGCGTCGGGGAGTTTAATTTTGCCGAAGGGTTGAGCGACTTTGACAAGCAGCAGGAATTCTCCAAGCTCGAGGAGACCGCCAAGAAGGAGTCAGAGGGTCGTACCAGAAGGCGTCGTTCTTCGACACCATCTCGTGCGACGCACTCGACCGGCTTGAAGGACAGCGGGCGAGGATGAGCGGCGCCGAGGAGCGCAAACTCAACACGGAGACGTTTGGCGCCGTAGGACTCAACAACCGCCGCAACTTCCGTGGCGGCCGTGGTCGGGGCGGACGGCGCGGTGGCGGATACCGCAATAACAACTGGAATGGCGGCCGTGGCAACGGCGGTCGTGGACGCTACAACAACAACAACAACTTCCCAAGACCGCAAGCTACGGACTCGTGAGCTCAGTTGCGACTAGAGGTGAGCAACGGATTCACCGCCTTTGCGACTGATGCTGATGAACTCAACAAGCAAGGATAGGATTGAAACAACAGCAGAAACTCGTAACTTCTACCAATGAACCATAAATGCGACGAGAACCTCATTGCGATGCTCATACGTATATACTTTTCTGCTTCATGCTTGCTTGGCACACAATGGACAGCTCCACCTTCCAGTGCTGGATCAATGCAGCGTCAATCAAATACCTTTCTGCTTGATCTAAAAGCTCCCCTTCAGTAGCCGCAATCGCCCCGACAGACTAGCTTAAAGTACCACCTAAGCACATCGAATGACGCTTACAAGTGCTCCATAGAAATCATTGCGGTCCAGACCCGTTTCACCCTACAAGCACAACATACTATCAGTGAGAACGACAAGTACGACCGGTACAGCAAACAACTTAGAAGACGAACCCAGGGATCAAGCTCCTTGTACACACAGAGTGCCAGGTCTTCCAAGCGCATTTCATCCTCGTGGGTGAGATCGAGAACGCGCTTGTCCTTCACATCGCTGCGGGCGATATCCACTTGGTGGGTGAACCATAACTCCACCTCGTGGGCAGACACAGCGGGTCTCTTCTTCGCGACGAGCTCAAACGGTGGCGGGCCAGCGAAAAGCGAGTAGCGGAATCGAACGTAGCAGTTCGACTCGATCTCTGCAGCGATATCTCCAAACTCGGTGCTGTTCGACTGGTCCGGCAGCAGCGATTCATAAACCATGTTAGCATTGATGTAAAGGGGACAATGCTCACTTCGTTAGCTTCGTACCTGCATGAGCTGTTCACGGATGCAGTTGCAAAGATTTTCGTAGTGGAAGAATGCAATGTCTTGTAGGAATCTTTTTGCTATTGGGTCCGAGGTTTTGGAGATGATAGCAAGGGCCGCAGTCTTCAGCTTCTCCACGTAGTCTGTCCACTCCGCTGGTGAAACAGCGTCGTCGTGATCCTCGTCCATTACGGAAACAGTAGGCACTTTGCGTGATCGCGGCTGAAGTTCATTGCCTTCATCGGCGGATTCCAAACTGCGCCATGGGAATCCTTCCCTTTGTCATTCATTGATGCTGGAGGAAAATGGCCAGCCAGCTCTGCCAGCGTCAATGGCGCAGCTCTCGCTCCGTGTGTAGCCCCAATGTCACTCCACCACGGCACCGCCTGCACTACCGCCATGAGCAGCATCACCAGCAATAAGAGCATACAGACCTCTCTCATCTCGCTTGCCCCACGTCAGCGTTAACAACCGCAAATTTATCTTTTTGATACTGCCATTGGTATCGGCCATGCCGCGCTTGGATCGATCGCCACCGACCCTTGCCAGGTCTTCTCGACCGCACATTCCAGCGGTGCCCCTTCATTTGGATTCGTTCCAGTGTTGTCGTGCTTGCTGCGAGTGCTGCAGCGTGAAGCAGACCACAACTTCTTTCGGTTGCTTAACGTGGACACCCCACTACAGTCCCAGCGAACGAATGTCGCAAATGCATCCTGAGTCAGGCGTGGCGCCAATCCCCGCGGATACTACTTCAACTTCAGACACGTTTCTGGCCATCGAATAGCGGAGCTCATGATCCGCGTCGGGAGGCATAACGTCTCGAGTTTCCCGCGGACGTCGCGTCCGTCGTAACAACACGGCACGAGCGAAAGGAAAAGCGATCGCTGCCACGACATTACAGCACAACATGCAGGCGCAACTTGCACTGTACAATAAGTATGACAACAGCTTCCGTGTCTCTCTTGACACGCGAGACTAAATGCCTGGAAAAATGGTGTTGGCACCGTTCGCAGAAGCGAGCGTCAATATGCATAGCTCTGGATGTCGAAAGCGCAGCCGTCGTTCGCTTGATCGACTTCACTTTCGCTTTTGTGCAGTTTGCACGCTGTCAAATCGCGCTTCAACACGCAGTCAAATCGCGATTCAACATCCGAAAGGTGACTTCCTCTACAGCATCATGGGAGCGTTGTTTTCGTTGGCGTCGCCAAAGGCAAGGACCCCTCCAGTGCGAAGGCCAGCTCGTCGACCGTCACCGGAAGTCCAGCTGGTCGCAGTGAACATGCAGCCGCTGCATCGTTGCAATCGCGCCATGCCGACTCGAATCAGCCCGCGAGTTCGTGCCACGAACGACACGCACGAGCTGGAGCGGATCTTCCGAGCAATGCTGGACGGCGATCGACGATCAAAGCGCAAGATGCGGCTGCCGTAAAGAGCTCAAGCATCATCTTGGCTAGCGACCGCAGATGGTTCACGCTGGTAGGCTATACATTCAAAAATTTACATGAGACGCTTTGCTCGTCGTGCTTGACGACGTTACAATGACTGCTGAGTCGGGGATGCGATGGATGGACCAAGGACTTGTATCCGCTCTTCGTCCTTACGCTCCGATAGGCGTGCCGTGCGAGCACTGGCAGAGCGCCACGCTGCGCCCGTTTAACGGTTGCACGTCGCGAGCGTTCGGCGCCGGTAGGAACTTCCGGTACAGCTCGAGCTGCTCGTGCGAGGCTTCCAACACGTCGCGCACCACGACCCACTCGACTCCTTCCGTGTACGGCGGGGTGGTAAGTGAGCCCGTGTAGCGGAAGATCTTGCCCTCCAGCAGCGTGTTGAGCTCGTCTCCGCCAGAGATTTTGCCCACGTCGGCGCGGTCGAGCGTCTCCGGCTCCAACTTGGCCAGTTCGGGCCAGAACTGCGCCAAAAACGCACTCTCGGAGCCCTCACGGAAGAACACGGCCACAACAGCCAATTGACCGTCCTCGGCCTGGTGCACCAAGTGCAGCTCCATAACCCGAGCCTCACCATTCACCGTATGTTCACCTAAGATCAAGCAACAAACATATTGTTAAACACACCTGTCCATTGGAGTATCTCCATTTTGCAACATGTCGTTTAGTAGTGGAAGACTGACGCACTTGGAGCGTGGAAGTGGAACTGCACCGTGTGGTACTTCTTGCCATAAAGTGTGAGCACGTTCTGCTCGTGGTCGCTCCAGTTCACTTGGAAGTTGGCGCCTTTGTGCACCAGCTGGAGCTCCGCTGCAGCGGAGCCGAAGTGCAGCGAGATGTCGCTCGTACTCAGAGCCACCACCTCGCTCTCGGACTTGTCGACAATGTCGATGGGGGCCTGGAACTGCATCGAGGGCGATGACTTGGCTGGCTGCTGCTTGTGCCGGAACTTGGAAATCGAGGCGCCCATAATGTGGAGAGTGGAGAGTGGTAAAAAGCTGGTAAAAGCAGGAATGACGACGAGCTGGAATGAGGCGGAGCAGGAAGACGATGCCGAGGAGCAATGTGAGCCACATTAGCAGCCCCAGCTTTTCACAATGCACCAAAGCGCGTTTCCGTGCAGCAGACCACCTTCAAGCACGGAAATAGTTTAAGGTGGGCTATGGATGCAATCTAGTTCGCAACCGGAGGGCTAGTTTGGGGATTATTGTACTGCGGCAGCGCATTGAAGAACTGATAATGACAGATATAGCCTAGCTGAACCGCTGCTTGGATCGCGCTATACGCTTTTTTGTAAGCGCGGAGATGCGCGTCGTTTCAGTCTTCTAAAATTATAGAAGTCGTCGGGATCATCGGGGCAAGCTCGGAAAGTCAACTTCGCCAGCCTTTTCTGAACTTGTTATGCGCACACTGGTGTCGCAGCGCGGGCAGTTCGATTGCTGGCAGGTACAGGCTCTCTCTCTCGCTGGGCTCGAGAGCTCTCTACACTTTGCAATTGTTGTTGGCTCGGATGTGTCGGACTCGACGGCGTCGGTCGTGAAGTCCCAAGTGTCATTTTCGAGCTCTGCCGGTGATCGAGTGTTAAACCACGCGAGAGAACCAACAGATCCCACACAGGCACCGCCGCCCTGTTAGAGAACCAACAGACTCTGTTGGTTCTCTTGTATGGCGGTCTACTGAAAGTCCATAAAACCAACAGTGCAGGGCGTGCATGAAACCAACACTATGCACCGCTATCGGCGCTCTGAGTCAGAATTTGACCCACCAACTTGCTACCATTTGAGCCCTCACAGCAGGTGCATCCATTGCCGCGGGGAGAGACGTTCGCACGCACCCCACATCGTTGGCGGTACTGATGGTGCGAAGGTCGCCGCTGCCCGCTGCCCCACAAGGACGCGCTGTCAGACACCGAAGTTTTGCGCGTCTTGGTCGCAACGGTTGCGGATCAAGTGCGCTGGACGCAACGCGTAAAGTCGTGAAGATCGCTGCTGCCTTCAAGACGATACTCACAGCAGCACCTGGTAACTGCGGCATCTGTGGCGGCGATTAGCGCGAGACCGGCTGCAGCCTTCCAAGCATGCGATCTGAGCTTAGCCATATGAGCTGCATTGTTACGTAGTGAGCTGAGTCTCTCGGGCCCTGCCTGAGTCAGGAGATGCGGGGCAGAGCAATGCGCTCTGTTGTGAGTATGCAACTCGGTCCTGCTGCTCGCAAAGTGTGCCCTGCGCAGATTTTGGCCTCAATTGTCATAGCAAAATTATTCCAATAACAGGGTATTCCCATCTCAGGGGTGTACCATTTGGGTGGTACCCAAACGAATAGCGCTAACTTTCAACCCCCTACCCCTAATTCATCCTGCAAAGCACATTTTGTGAATTCCAGCCAAATTTGGCGATCTGGGAAAACCGATCCAATACAAATCCAAGTCATTTTGCGGATCGCCCCACACCAATAGGGTCCCACAGTAACCTTTCGTCTAAGTGCGACTCGCTTCTAATTATAGTTTTGTATGGCTCGGCGATTGGCGGGTCGATTGGGCCTGGGCGATTAACCAACCGCCCAATACAGTTTCGAGTTGAACTCACAGTACTTCTCTTTCCCACCAATTTATACCGACATCACATTTTTGCCGATATCACAATTAATTTTTGGTCCTCGACAGCGCTCGACCCCTCTATGAAAAGCACGCGTTTAAGCCCGTTTTTATCCATATCTCGCGACATTATAACAGATGTATCCGAGCAAATAACACTGCGATTGTCCGGTCATTTTTGGCAGGGCAATTTTATTTTTCGCAGCTCATCAGCGAATTAGCGATATTCATCTAAACTTTTGCAAGCCGTTCGCAGAGCGTCGAAACTGCTTCAGAGGGCGAAAAATAAGCCGGAACTAATGAGGTTTTATTGCCTGTTATAAATCGAAATCTCAGTAGCCAGTCAACCAGGGAGAGGTAACGATTTAGACTCAAGTTTAGCTGTAAAAGATTGCATTTTATTTTTGGGATAAGAACAGCTGAGTGGACTCACCAGCACCGCAGAGCTGTCGCGGAAGCGCCAGATGCGCTGCACAGACGAACGGCTCAGGGTGAATAGTTGCACGGCAGCCTTGATGCTGCCGCGTCGCGGTCGATCTCCCTTGACCGCGCAGTAAGAAAGATCGCAACTGCAACGGGTTTCTGAGGCGTGATATCCTTGCGCGAAATGGTCCTCGGCATGGTTGCGGGGCTGGGAATGTGGTGCTAAAGGCAACCTCCGAATTAGCTGTTGCATCCTTTCGTTTTGTGTTTTTAGTTGTTACCCAATCAAACAATTATAACCGATCATGTGGCCCACATTTAAGACAACTCGGTATAAATTGGTGGAACAGAGAAGTACCAGCCAAGCCAAATTGTTGCAAGGAGATCATCATGCCGTCACCAACTAAAACATCTCGAATATCGCTCAGCAACGCTTGAAAGCTGCAAGTTTGTCAGCATTATGTGCAACGGGCATGGAAAACTCGATCTAACTATCAGGACATATAACATGTTCTCTAACATGGATAAGATTTTATTGCGATCAGCGTAGAAGAACAATAAAAACAAACACTGTTCGCCCACTCAACAGATTCGGGACTGCGGGAGAACTGCGCCCAAGCACAGACTCCATTAGCAGTAGGCTAGAGTATACAATACTAATCTCAAGGGAACGTCCGTAAGTCCGCGACAAGGCTAAGCCAACTTCAACTGCAAAGGGAGGAAATAGCAGCACGACAGCCAACTGCCGCTGCACCAAAGTTCACACTCCCACTTCGCGCTGCTTGAACCCCTTGAAGCGAACAAGTTGCATGCGGTGCATAACTACTCGTTGTCTGGCACCGGCAACACGCTCAGGCGCTGTCGCAATTTGGCGAACTGCTGCGGGCCCAGCGTTTTGGTGAAAATGTCCGCGACATTGTCTTTGCGTGGGCAGTACTCCACCCGAAACACCTTGCGCTCCACAAAGTCTCGAATCTTATGGAACTTCAAATCTACACTCCGAACATTGTAGCCACTGCTCACTTGATCAATCACCTTGATCGCAGCTTGGTTATCCTCGTAGAGAATAGGCTGCGTAGTCCGTTGGAGCTTCAGCTCCTCACTTAGATTGTGAGTCCATATGATCATGTTCGAACAGTCGCTAACAGCCACGAACTCCGCACTGCACGCGTCGTCAGTCATGATCGGCTGCTTCTTGCTCTTGTAGCAGAATGTGCACCCATTCAATTGCAGCACATAACCGGTGATCGAGCGAGGATATTTTTATCGTTTCCAAGGTCTGCATCAGCGTAGGCGATCAGCTGCAATCCCGGCAACGCTGATTTGTTCCACACAAGGCCATACTCACACGTACCCTGCAGGTACCGCAGAACCCGTTTGACCAGCACGAAGGGCTCCTTAGCGTGACAGGTGAGGAACTTGCCCAGCGTTCGCACGGCGCTGGCGATATCTGGTCGAGAGCAGCTCACCAGATATTGCAGAGAACCAACAATGCAATGATAGTCCACATCACGGTCAATGTTTACACACACTGTCTCTCTGTCAGGATCACCAGGGAGCGGAAAGTTGCCTTTCGTCTGCGGCGTTGGCATAGCCTTGCCGTCGGCCATCTTTGTCGCGTGCCCTGCCTGGGGGTCGTATAGCCGGTGTCGGTTCGGAGCCCTTGTCCGTGCAGAAAGAGCCCCGGTTAGGAAAGTGTAGAAGAACGCTCTGTCGGTGGTCGGCCACGCTAATGTAGGAAATACAAGAACGGTTAATGAAACGGTCCTTTTTGTTATTCCTTGTTGTTAGCTCGGCCTGTGTCAGGCAAGGTAAAATCACGACTGATTAAATCCTCATGCAAGCGGCCACACTCTGCATCCTTCTCTCATAGGCACGACTCGCCGTCCTTCGGCGCTTACGTTCCCCTTGAGCCGTGCCATCCCTCGTTCCCGCTATGCCTGCTCTGCAGCCACGTAGGCGGTCCCCTCGACCATACCTCCCATCCCGCCTCCTCCGCACGTCGCCCCTCCTGGTCCTCCGCACCGCAAGGGTGCCCGTCGAGCGTGTCATCCCGCCCCCAAGTCGCGGGGAACACCTCGCGTCATCTTCGACCAGGAGCTCCGCTCCCACTTCTTGGCGGATACCTTAGGCTTGGTACCCCCGACGCGAGACCGCGACTGCCTGGCGTCTGCCCTCCTCAACAGCCTCATGCATGCCGTTGAGGAGGTCCAGCATGGCTGTTATGCCCGGGCGTGGGACCGTCCCGTCCCGACACGGAACATCTGTAATCTCTCAAGAACCCGCCCAATGTATCCACGCTGAGAGATAGAGAGCGACTGGCCCGGCACGTACTTAATCTCCATCGATAACAGGTGACTCACATCACCAAAGTCTTTGATCTTGAACTCCTTCGCGAGCTTAGCCAGTACCAACTTGATGTTCGCCATAGTTGCGGCAATTACAATGTCGTCGATGTACATAGTGAGAAAGTTTGGACTACCATTCACCCAGCGACAGTAAATTCCACCGTCCATCTTGGACCTCTCAAACCCACACTCTCTAAGAAGTTTGTCCAGGGTCTTGTACCAAATGCGTGGGGCCTGTTTGAGACCATAAAGGCTTCGCAGAAGCCGAAAGACACGCCCGGTTCCGTCGTTGAAAAACTCTGGCTGCCTCATGTAGATCTCCACATCAACGGGACCGTTGAGAAAAGCAGTCACAAAGTCAACATGTCTGCACCGAAGCCCATAGTGTAGTGCCAGTAATATGATCAGTCGAACTGCCTCCATCGACACGACCGGCGCGTACGTCTCTCAGAAGTCAAGCCCGTACTTCTGATGTCACCCTTTGATCGTGATCCAAGGACGAGGCTCTTCACTTGCCCTTGCGCACAATGACCCACTTACTGGTAAGTACCTTCACGCCCGCGGGTTTCCCCACCAACTCCCAAGTGTCATTACGCAAAATCTCACTGTACTCCTTGTTTAGAATTTCGATCCATCAAGAGCCTCCAAGGCTTCCTTCACAGAAGTCGGCTCCATCACCAGCCTGGATAACCAGACTTTCTGGCAGCTCAACCACATAGTCAAACAAGCGCACGTTCGGTCTGCGAATGCGTGTCGAGCGACGAATCGATGCTCCAGCACCGTCATCCTCACCATCGTCTTCGTCACTACTTGGCGACGAAGGCATGTCTCCCACTGAGCTTCTGATCATCTCAGCTGGTTCACACCACTATCAATCTGGACTCTTCCTTAGCCTTCATAAGAAAGCCCCAAACCCAGCGAGATGCCTCGTCTATCACGAGCTGGAAGCACCGATAGCCTTCGGACGTCAAGTCACCAATACTGCACATATCGGACATCAACTTCTGGAATGGCTGAGTAGCTCGCCTCGTGTGAGTCTGCTTGTACGACAGTATCTTCAACTTCGAGGCGGTACACGTCCAGCACTTGCCGTCAAGTCCTCCACTTGAACGGCCTGCATCTGCATTCAAGTCTTCCAAACCAACCACCGTCTCATTCACAGCCATTTGCCGCAGAGCTGGGTAGTTCAGATGCGAAAAGCGCAAGTGCCAGCGCGCAGCAGCCGAAGAGGCACGCGAAACAGCACTCACTTGTCGACCTTCAGCAGGCTTTGCTTGAAGTCAATAGCGGCCTCGAGTCTTATCCAGCGACAGCTTTATGCCATCCTTATCCAGCCAACATACCCTCTTGTCGTTCATCTGCGTGAAGCTCACGTTCCATCCGATTTCCTCGAGTTGGTGTGAGCTCAGCAAAGTGTCTGGACCAGCTGGCGTATGAACTACACCGTGCAACATCAACTCTTCATCATGATTTGATGCCCCATTCGTCACTAGTAAGCGCACTTCGCCTACCACACGCTCCCCTTTGTGCTGTCCGTCGAAGTCAAGAAAGATGTGCTCCTTGTCCAGTCGCGAGTCGACCAACAACGTTGAGTCATTACACACATATACATCTGTTGCAGTACCTAAGACCCACTCCACGACGCATAACTTGTGGCGCCAAGTTCCAACCACTGCTGCACCAATCTGGCGCTGCGTCAGAGCGTCGACGCTCTTCGTCGATCCTCCAGCGTTACCACCTTTCTTGTTCTGGAACCGCTTGGCCTCCATGCCAGCACACTGGTTTTGTCCCTGTGCGTTTTCACTCTGCTTCGGGTTGGGGCAGTTAACCCGGATGTGATCCTGCTCACCACGTTTCCACCAACTGTCGTTCTTCTTCTTCCCACCACCACCAGACTTCCCGTTTTGTTTTTTGGCCTTGTATCGGCCTCGTCCACGCTGACGCTCCCCGCTTCCAGAGCCTCCTTTGCCAGAATTGTCAGCGTTGTGGTTCCCAGAAAAATTGATCGACTTCTTCTTCGCCGACCCGATGCTAGCTTGAGATAGCTCATTAGAAACTCTCTCGTCCAGATCCTCCTCAGCGCGGGGCGCGTTCATGACCTGGGCTGCCATGGGGGTCATTTGGTGCGCGCCCGGCACAGCAAGCACATCATAGTGCCCGGGAAGCTGTCGAACAACCTCACGGCGCGTCCGCGACACGTTGCCGAGCAAGATCTCCGCGAACTCCTCGTCACTAATCACTTTGCCGTGGTGCTGGAGTTCACGTCTATGTAGCTCCATCTCCCTCAAACGGTCACTCAAATTCAAGTCTAGAATGTACTTGTTCGATTAGAGCTGCTCGCGAGCGAAAATGTGATTCGCGTATTCACGCTTGGTCTGCTTTTTCTCAAAGCTGATACACACTAGCCGGGTGGTGTGTTTATGTAGTGTTGGTCCCCGCTCCACTCGCTTGCAGCTCGCTCCACTACTGGGCAAGTACCGCCTTCGCTGTGCTCGGCAGCTAGTTGGTCTCGCCAAAAATGCATTATCGCATGCAATATGCCCGGGCTTAATTACAACCCCAATCCATGCCAAGGTGTACCCATGCTTTACGATAGGTCCAGTTTTGTGACAGGAAAGTGTGCGTGACCGACAGACGTCACATGTACTAGTTGTTTAAGACTAGTCTGCGCCGCTCGCTTTGCGGGCGGAGGTAAATGGTTTGATGCAGCCCGTTGCGCTCGCTTCGCAGCTCGCTCCACTACTCGCCAAGGCCCGCCTTCGCTGCGCTCGGCAGGTGCCGAGGGTTTGGGTTTGTGTATCGTTTGGAAATATTTCATCATATGCTTCTCACCCAAGTGTAGTATCTACACGTGCGAATATTTCTCGTACTTCAACAGATAATTTTTTACGAAGGCATGAATCTACCATGTCTGATGTTTTACTGTAAACCATAGTCTTCAGCATCCTTTTTCGGCCAACTGGTCTCATTTACACCTACGCATGAACTTGACCCTCACGTGCAGAATATCATTAATACCTCAATATACTTTCAGTAATATACCCGCACGTAGCCACTTGAATCGCACATCCGAACTCCATTCACGTTGCTATTCACAGTGAAATCGTCGTTGTCAATATATGTACGATCTATTCTTCGCTGTGTTAGCAATTGTAAAGAAGAACAAAAACATCAAACATTTCACAATCGCTCACTCACTCACTCACTCGCCCAATCCAACTCGCCCACTCACTCACATAAGTATATTACCCACATTCTCACTCACTCAGTCAACCACTCCAACTCACCCACTCACTCACTCACTCACTCACTCACTCACTCACTCGCAGAACTCTATTACCCACTAACTCATTTACCCGCTCACTCGCTCTGCTTCACACCTACTCACCCACCTACACGACTCACTCACTCACTCACTCACTCTCTCGCTCTTTCTTTCTTACACTCACACGTACACAGGCATATGCACTCACACACAACTTACGAACCTACTCTCTCTAACGCATTCACGCATGCACGCTTACAATTTCCATTTCTATTATCATTACGATACATGTTAGGATCACGCGATGAAACGCTCGCACTTCAATATACTTTCACCCAAGCCAAATCACAACATACTGGTCTTGCGCACACGTAAAATACATGTCCAATCAAAATACTATTTAGGCACACATCCGAAGAAACAAATGCTCTGTCCTTGTTTATACCTAATTCAGCTACCGCTCACCTTCTATCGCATGATAAGCGATTATTTTAACGCGACATGGAAGCTGATCGTTCTACAATTCACGTACCTCGTGTGCATCTGTCTAGTACACATATCATCTCAATTCATATGCGCGTTCTAGTACACTGCGCGCCATAAGTTTTCGGATACCCACGTATCAGGCCATATCTCGGCTTCTAGTGGGAGTTGTGGGAGGCTATTTAGATATGTTATAGATGCATACAGGACGAATAGGGGACATGTGACGCGGAGCTCGTTTTCAGTGCGCGTGACTTGGCTACCATGCAACAGATCGATTTTCACCCCGCGACAAAACTTTCGGACAATAATTGACCTGGCTTCAGTATGCGCTAGAGTGATGGTCACGTTTTGACAACCAATCAGGAGCCTGGCTTGTCTGACGACCATCATGTTGCGTGCTGGAGTCGAGTCCAGCGACGCGTTCAGATTCTTCTGGGTCACGGCGCTTGGACAGCAGTAGTATCACCGGGCTGAGTGGCTGTATTTGCTACGGTTGTACATTTTCCTAGCTATAATCGTCCACAGGTCCTCGACCGGGTTGGGCAGGTCAAGCCCAGGGAACATATGGGCCTATCTATGGACAAAAGCCCAGCCTCCTCATACGGAGTTTTATAGCTTAACAGACCTACCGATGGACGTCTTGCGCGGCATGAGGACAATGTCCATCACTTAGTTACTAACCTAACTATGCCGCGCTCGTCCGCACCCCCTTGCCAGCTTTGTGGAGGCTTCCGGCGACGGCGTGCTCGATCGACGACCTTCGTCCCATACAGCAGACGGGTGAATTGTGTCAGATCATTACGCACTATCCATGACCATCACTCAAGCGCATACTGAAGCCAAGTCAATTATTCTCCGAAAATTTTGTCGCGGGGTGAAAATCGATCTGTTGTATGGTAGCCCAGTCATGCGTACTGAAAACGAGCTCCGCGTCACATGTCCCCTATTCGTCCTGTACGCATCTATAAAAAAAAAAGAGTTAAATTGTGGTATTGCAGAACACACAAATCGTCAGATATGGATATCCCAGTAGCAACAAACACAACAATCGCCGAGTCAGGTCGGCGTTTGTTGGCCCGCCGCTGAGTTGCCCCCAGCGGTTCGGCCCAGCCGGGACAGTGGTGTCTCGCAGTCGCTGAGACCAGGCAATCAAGCCAGTCAAACGTCGGAAGCCAGCTGAGGTAGCTGACTTCCGGAAAACCCGTGCCCTCCGCCAAAGGACGGACGACGGCGCGCTAGCGCACGAGTCACCGAGAGCAAAGGCTTCTCGGTTAGAAGTGTCGGCACCCGGGCTATCCGGCGACCGGCTCGCTGAGTCAGCGAGACTTGTTGAACGCACGAAGCGAGACACGCCCTTTCCCGGGCCGACCTTGATCTCTTGGCGCTACCTGTCAACACCCTACAAGCTATATGCCTCTCGGGTGTCGACGGCAGGCATAATCCAGCCCGTGCAGGGACTTACCGGACAGTGTACACTTGTCTTGGACTTAGAAAATTCTGCTCTGTTATCTTTTATCTGCCGGGAGTCGAAGGGACTCTTCCTAATAATTTCCTAATCTCATATACAAATACCTAGTGAAATGAAGTCGTTACTAGATCCCAACGACCCTTCGCCGAGTTCTCATGTTACGACTCGGCTGGCTACTAATTCTGGAAAACTGGACTTAGTTGGGTTACTGTCACAGCTCAGCTAAGTTAATCGACGACTTGGCTAAGTTCAAATCTGGTGTGGACCACCCCGATCTGAACTTACTATACCACAATACACGCAATCGTCCAAGTATTCAATGATCGTTCTAGTTCTCGCTTACCCCCTACGTGTTCAGTTATCTCATGTAGCAGCCTGATCAAAAGCTGAGCAACACATGCATATACTTCTTCACCCTCCGTCCATCTTCGGCTGGAAGCACTCTTGATACCATACAACACGCCGTATATCAACCAACACTTTGTATTAACGTAGCAATAGCAGATTTTGATGGAAAGGAAGCGCTTCATTCTCAGCCAGTCAGTTCAAACCTATTACTGCTGCTTACGTTGGTGCATCAGTTGCTCATGGCGTTGCTGCTTACGCTGCACCCTGCGCTGACGCTTGGCGTAGCGTGGTCCAGGTCTGGGGCATACGCTTGCGCTTGGTCGACGCGCGGGGCAGGACGACTGGCGCTGTATCTGGCGGTGGTGGAGCCATGGTGCGCTGCACTGTCCCGTAGCTCTTATTGGGACCGCTGCTCTTTCGATGGAGGTCCCTTTGCGGGGGTGCCATTGCTGTGTTGGCGGTCCTGGATCCAGAATCATGCGCTATTGGGTCCGTTCTCGCATGTCAGGCAGCGGCGCGGTGCTGCGGGGTTAAGCTTCGCGAAGGCCTCCACAGAACAGCAGCTCCCGCAGCAGGTCCACTGGTGTATTAGGATGCGGTCGTCCCGGTTCGGCGGCGCCGGCGGCAGCTTGATCATGGCGCAGCAGCGTATGCACTTCATTTCAATAAACATACACACAAAAACAATATATTACGTTTAATACCAACAGGTGCATACAATTATGCGCACAATACGGACGCGAGTTTGCATTTACACCCAATGACAAACCGTTATTCCTCTTTATGCCCAGCGGCCAGCTGCGAAGACTCCGCATTTCTACCAATGAAAAGTCCAGATTTGCGTGACCATTTGGGCGGCGACACCACAGACAGACACACACACACACCTTCGTGGGCTAAGGATTTTTGACTAGTCGGCGCCGCCCGCTTTGCGGGCGGAGGTATATGGTTCGATCCAACCCGTTGCGCTCGCTTCGCAGCTCGCTCCACTACTCGCAAGTGCCGCCTTCGTTTTGCTCGGCAGCTGGATGGACTCCGCTCGCTCGCCGCCTGCGGCTCGCTGCACTACTCGCCGTGCTTGGCCACTATTTTGACCAATGCGGCCCCTGCGGTGCCTTTAAGATGCAATGCCTGGTTTGGCCAATGAAAGCCCGGATTTGCGTGACTATTTGGGCGGCAGACAGCACGAACACATAGGTTCATGGGCAAGAAGATTTTGAATGTATCTCGCGGAAGCCTCATGACACACCATTTCGGCATCTGCATCCGGAATGCCACGTAGAAGTGCGTCTCGAGCATCGTTATCACGAGCAGCAAAAGCAGCTTGCCCCTCCACGTCAAAGGCCCGGACGCGTGTCGGACCCATCAACAACGCCCCATAGGCCCAACCGAGTCAAGAAGGTCTTCAACTGAACGGCATAGAGGTCAAACTGCCTTTCATTATTGGCGACTTAGTCGAGATTTGCTTCACTCAGGCAAACCATCCCACCACTACGAGCGTGAGAGTGCGCAGGAACACGTATCACACCACTACGTAAACAAAGGCCCACCAGGTCCTCCAGGATACGAAGTTGTATAAGTCGTCGGCATGGAAGCCGCGAAGCTTGTCATCACTGGCGAACCCATTGACGAGACAACCGGGCTTACAAGCCACTGGTTGCCACAGGCCTGAACGTGAAACCACTTTGCATGCCAGTAGAGGAGGGAGTCTAAGCCACGGCAGCGGTCGCAGTCATCACAGGAGTCGTCTCAGGCGTAGCCACAACACCAGCCGTAGCCATCGAAGCTCCAGTCGAAGCAGTCGGGGTAGCCGTGGTGCCTGTCGGTGGCACCGGCGCCTGTGGTCCAGATCCCATCATCCGCAGTGTCTCAATGAAGCTCAGAGGGTTTGCTTTCAAAGCTTCACGCTGTTGAGCTCACAACCTATTGCGATCAGCATAGAAGAACAATAAAAGACAGACACCGTTCGCCCACTCAGCAGATTCGGGATGCGGGAGAACTGCGCCAAAGCACAGACTCCGTTAGCAGTAGGCTAGACAATCCTAAACCCAAGGGAACGTCCGTGAGTCCGCGACGAGGCTAAGCCAACTTCAACGAAGAGAGGAAATAGCAGCTCGACAACCAACTGCCGCTGCATCAAAGTTCACAGATTTGTTTAGTTTGGGTCAGTACTGTAGGAGTGACGGACGGATCTGCGAGCTAGTTTTGTGAAATTCAGCGAGTATTCCGGAAGTAATTGGGATGAAAATGCCGGTGTCAATGCACAGATCGATCTGAACAACGGTGAATTTGTGGGCCAAAGCCCCCTATGATGAAACGAGCATCTATTGCCGATTACAGCGATTTTGGCACAAGTGGCCATTTAAACTGAGCTCTAGCGTACCTGTTTTGTCCTGAGGTCTATAATAGACTTTCTTAAATCGACGCTTGCAGAATACAAACGCAGAATTGCCCTTTGAAAGGGCAATTTCGAGCGGAGAGAGCGGAACGGGACTGATGGGCACGTAAAAGTCCCAATTGTGCACACGGCACGCAAGCAAGACTTCAGTGCAGCCTTAGTTTGATTTTTGCCCAGTCCTGTTTTGAAGTCTAATTTAGAGATTTAACTAAGTTTTACGAAAACATCAACTCAATTTTGTACTCTAAAATAGAGAGCAAAATATCTGCAAAGGAGCAAAACTTCATGTTCTATGGCACCAACCAGGGGTTAGCAGTAATTTGTCTGGCCTGTACAAAAGTACTGTAGTGGCAGTACTAATTCTGCAGTAGCCAGTAGTTTGCAGAATGTATGAGCAACTGCTACTATAGTAACCAGTAGTTAACTTCACTGGTCCGATAAGCAGCATAGAGCGGCACCACATCTAGAGCCGAATGGATTTTTACCCATTCAAGATGAAAATACCGCATTAAACAGTCGTTTAAACCATTTTTTATTGTGAAAGTATATAAAGGTATAAAGAAGTATAAAACAGAAGATAACGACGAGAGTGTTATTAGATGTCTTATATTGATGAGAATGCTCTTTTAACTACAAGAACTCTAATACAGAATCAAATATCTAATATCCATAGGAGGTGAAAACAATGGCAAGACTGCTAGACACCATATATAGAATAGAAGGCTCCTTTTAACTACAAGGATTCAAATACAGAATCAAATACCTAATATTCATAGGAGGTAAAATATACTTAATATACACCAATGTCGCCGAAAAATCTCACATACAAATCTGACAACATCATTTATATAATGATTTAAATATCAAGATCAGAATTTAGAAAGTTGCCATCTTAAGCGAACTTTCTATAAGTATATAATAAGATATCATACGATGTGCAACTACATTATGAATTAATTATTTTTTTATCAGATTACTCTACCTCCTATAGTATATAGATAACAATGACAACACTAACATTTGGTAAATTTAAAGACAAGACTATCGAAGAGGTTTATGCCATCGATCCAAGTTACTGCCGATGGATGAGCAAACAACCAAGTTTAAACGCGAGCGATGAGATTAAAGACTTTCTTACGACTACGTTCGCGGATAGTAAAGAAGAAACCGATGAATACGTTATGACCTGGGGTCGTCATAAGACTAAAACTCTAGATTATATTAAGAGAATCGATCCCAAATATCTCGATTGGTTACGCAACAATCAGTTCGTTAAAGAAAAATGCTCACGACTACTCAAAGAGTTAGAAACCATCAATTAACTACAACCTGCAAAAGTCAATTTAAAAAAATATTTTTTTGTTCATCGAGTCAAAATAGTGTTTTCTTTTTATGAGAGAGCCTAATTAGCAGTATAGTCATCTACCTCGCCTGTGAGACGATTATAAGTCATTTCATTTTCATGGGCAACGATAACGATCAGATTACAATCCTGAGACGATGCGTTCGTTCCCTTAATCTGAAGCGACTGAGGAACATCCTTCTCGGTTAAACGAGACACGTCGGCGACGAGTACACGATTAGTCGAGGCCCATGTTTTGAAATCAATTAGACCATTCGATAATTCAGGCGTCATATCACCGTTAATAGCCGACAGCTTCGAGAATTCGTCACAGAAATTCTGGAAATCATACTCATGATTTAGATCAAACACTTGACTGTTGCCAATGCGTACATTAAAGTTACGAATAGCAGATCCAGGTTGAACGGTCCACGGTGCACTATCGAAAGGAGATTGAAACTGTTCGACTGTATCAAAAGGCGCTGTTCCTTTAGCGAAAGGAAGCACCGCAACGTATTTAACGTTTTTGAGACTAGCCGAAAGCTGTAGATCAAACGATTTACCAGCTTGAGCTCCTGAGCCGCTCCAAAGTGTTGGGCATAATAATCGAGATAACGAATATTCTTTGTAGGTTTAGAGATGATCGTGGTAGGATTCTCTAGATCAACGAATGGAACATATAGTCGGCACGTGGTAAATGGAAAATAAGTACTATTAACAACATCTTCAAGCGAATTAGTGATAGCACCCCAAGCAACAGTAATTTGCGTAACGGCATTAGGAACAACAGTCACATTCGGGGCTCCGGGGCTAGCCGATGTAACCATAATAGGGCAAGTAGAGCCACTTTGGCGAGTTGTAGAAGCTAGAGTCATGGTCCTACCAGTCCCTAAATTAATAACAGCCGATCCACGGTTCACACGCAGACGGATCTTGATCTGAGGCGACCCCATGAGATCAAGATCTTTGAAAATCGGGTGAAGATCAACAAGCTTAATCTTGAGCATATAATACCAAGAACCAGCAATAGATCCAGCCGTAGCGACTCCTGCTTTGAAAGCTCCTCGTCCAAACTGATTAGCGATATCATTTGAAACAGCCGCATTGGCAACCGTAGGCCAACCGTTAGTTACAGCGTTCGCTACTGGAGGATTAGCCAATAGTCGCTTCACGAATCCTTCATTCGCACCAAGGACAGCACCACCAGTAGCCACATCGCCGATAGCGTCATCGATATTAAGAGCATTGCCCGTAGTTGCAGCAACGTTGCTATATCCATTTCCGAGAGTGGAAGCAGCACTTTTATGAACAAGCGATCCTACGCTATCAGGGTAGAGAAAGCTTTCAGCGCCGTGCTTAGCCATATAGTCAGCGCTAGTCTCAACTTGAGCACGTAGATTATTGATAAACATCTTATGTTCGTTCATTGATAAGATCGACTTGCCATTGAGCTCTAGAGACATAGCATCAATTACATTCCATACTCCGCATTTCATGCCTACTGAGAGGCGATTAGCCGCACTACTGAGAGCCTGAGTATCGTGAGTATTCTTCATACTGACGAGGTACGGGAGAAGTATATAACTATCGCGAAGACATGCAAAGCCTTCCGCACCATTGAGTTGGCTAGTTGCATCTAGCGTAATAATACCATTTGCATAACTGCCTTGGTTAATATCGATAACATGCGAGATTCGCTTGTTAGAGGATACTTTACATCCGGATCGCTTTTAGCGATGATTGGTAGAGAAACTGATCAGCTAGCTGTGTGTCACTCATCTTAAAATAATTCGTTCTATATACGATCATCTATAGATGAAACCAAAATTAAATAATGGCGCAACTGATTAAACCAGTAACGTCCGATCATGATCTGATTGAATTAGCAAAATAATTAATGTTGATATTGATAATATCTATGAATCCAACGAGATTACCAAGCCTATCCGCAAGGTAGGTACCTTCCTAATCCTATTGAGACCTCCTGATCTTGAGATAGGACACTGGACATGCATCGTAGATGGTGTTTATTTTGATAGTATGGGCGAGGGGCCTCCTAGACACTATGGAATAAAAAATACAACGAGATTCAACTTCAAGGTACTAAAGATGATTATTGCGGCATATTTTGCTTATTGTTTATTTACGCTAAACAGAAGAATAGAATGGATCTACTGAAGAGGTTTATTAATTTAAATATAACCGTGCTTTAGCTTTTAATTATATAGAGCTTGTTTGAAAAAGCAATCATGTATCGTGAATTAACGATCTCGAGTGAAATACCTAAGGCAGAAGCTAACCAAAGCTTTCAAAACTGGAAAACTAAGCTTAACAAAGGCTGAGCTTAAGGGTTCTGGTGCTATTATACATTTGCATCCATCGAGTTATGAGAAGGCGCTTAAGGCTCAAAAGCGGGTCGTGGAGTTAGATTGGACGTTACACGCCATGAAATTAAGAAAGGCTATAAGAAGCTCCAAGGTTCCTCGGTTTGGGGAAAAGTGTGGAGCGGTATTAAAACAGGTTTTAAGGCTCTTAAAGACTCTGGCTTGTTGTCGCGAGCCGTAGATGCAGCTGTTCCTGCTTTGGCTACCTATGCTGGTGCTCCTCAAGCTGCAATCCCTGCACGAGCTGCTATTAAATCAATGACTGGAGTTGGCGTCGATAGCGATAGCGAATCGGATAGAGGGCGGTCGACTTACCTTAAACGATGTCAAAACAAGAGGTAAACAAGCTCTTCGCTACATGAAAGATCGAGGTATTGCAACTGATCTCATAGATCTAGCTGAACGCAAACTCATTGAGAAAGCAACCAAGCCTGAACATGTAGATATGATCAAACAAGTTCGTAAGACCGTAAAATCGAGATACGGCGTCGGCGTCCCTAAGAAGACTAAGAAGTTTGTTAAAGGTAGCCAGGAAGCAAAATATTACATGACTAAGATTCGAGCTATGAGAGGCAAGAAGACGAGTGGCGTTCGGGGTAGAGAACCTGCGGGAGGATCATTTTCACTCGGGAAAAGTAGTATGAAGGCCGGGAGTTTTAAGATGTCAGGCACCGGTATGCGAGGCTCTTCATTTCGTTTGTAAACTATCAATTTAAAAAAAAGCATTTTTATCTAAATTCACGCGGCCTAATCAATAACATGATTGATACAGATACATCTCGAAAATGAATCTGTTCATCATTTTGATTCCAAATGGATATAGTAAGACTAGATCGAGCTCCGTCATTGAGTTTAACCCAGGCGTAGTTGCTAGGTCTATAGTAAATCAATTGACCGATTGAGGAATCACCACGATCAAAAGCTGCTAATAAATCACCGGATACAACGTAATCGTTTTTAATTGCATCACAATGTACTACATAAGAACTAGTCGGATGAACCTGAGGAACAATATTAGATAAAGAGAGGTAGCGATCGTTGTTGGAGTGGTTGGATACGTTCCAAGAGCGAATCCGAGTT